>JAULBM010000023.1:3200761-3212125 GCA_032357055.1 Geukensia granosissima | reverse complement strand
CCAAGGACCATTTCAGCCAAGTTTGGCTAAGATTGGCTCAATACTTTCAGAGGGAAAAATTTTCAAATTTCATCCCCTCTTTTTTCTATTTTTAGCCTGGCAGCCATTTCGTACAAAGGTTGGGGTCGTCAGACAAAATTTTGAACGAAGACCACCCAAAGACCATCCTATCAAAGTTTGGTCAAAATTGGCTGAGTGGTTTCAGAGGAGATGATTTTTGAAATTCATCCCCCTTTTTTCTATTTTTAGCCTGGTGGCCATCTTGCTCGAAAGTCTGGGTCAACGACACAATTTTGGAAGAGGACCACCTAAGGACCATTCCATCAAGAAGATTAAAATATGAAATGTTGACGGACGACTGACGGACGACGATGGACGCAAAGGGATGAGAAAAGCTCATTTGGCCTTTTAGGCCAGGTGAGCTAAAAAGAGAAATAAACAAAAACAAAAATCATTTCAATTTTTGTTATTTTCAGATGAACTGATGACAAGTAAAACCCAGAATCATGATAAAATAATTGATCTGATCTGAGTTTGGTCCTTGACCTACTAAAATTCTTACCCATAATGAATAAAATAGGAACATTAGGTATTCCTTTGCCTGCAGGTGTGACCTTGGGTGACTCCTTGACCTTTTGATCTGTTTTTGGTTTGGCTTCCTTGTCAATTGGTGGCAGTGGTGTGCCTCTCTTCTCTTCCAGTGGGACAGGTGATTCTAAAATAGATTAAACATACCTAAACATTGTGCCATTTACTTATGTAAAGTTTCATTGAAATCCAACAGAAGGTTTAGGAGTAGATATGCTACCAAGCTATTTAGAAAAATGGATGAACAGATGGATAGACAAGGTGATTCCTATATACTTCAAATTTTATGTGTGTGGTGTATAATTCAAAATACAAAAACATTTTAAAAGCATCATGGAGTCTGGATTTAAGTTTTGAGTTTTCAAAAATTGAAAATGTCAGGGCAACTTAAAAAAAATTTGCACCCTTAAGAATAGTGTTGTTCAATCGGAAAAATTTTGGAACCGATCATCGGTTACTATCAGTTGACTGTAACCGATCAATGATCGTTTACATAATCGGTTATTCTTTGGATGGTGGACCATCCTAATTTTTATAAAAACCAAATGTTTTCCACACTGAAGACCGTGCCTTCCCACCTGGATAGGCAAATATTTCACGGCCCCCTTCAACTGATTATTGTTGGCGTCCATTTTTTGTTTTTTGGACAAAACTAATATCTGATACCAATCAGGAGCGGAAACTTGACCAAATATGGAAAAGGGCAGGAAACTTTTCCGATGACCAACAAACTGATTTTCGATTATAATCGATCATCAGAACATCACTACTTAAGAAGCTTCCATATTTATTATACTTAACAAAATGTGATCACAGCAAGATAAATGAAGATAAATCTCAAAGAGAACACTAAATTTGATTGATTTAATTGATTGAATGTTGCTTTACCTCCAGTGGCAAGTATTTCATGCATATTCAGGATGAGAGTATATTATTGAATGATGATGATGAACCCTGTTTTGTACTAGACCGACATGCTGAACCGTATTTTTAACATGCTTGCTCATGAAAGATACAGTCCGCAGGAAGACATGCCACTTTACCCAGACACATTATTCTGACTCTGGGCCGACCAGTCTTTGCTCTTACTCCTTAATGCTGGGTGTTAAGCGGAGAAACGGCAAATACATGGTTTGACCTTGCCAGGGATCCAACACACAGCCTTCCCACACTCGAGGCGAGCAAGCTAACCATTACACCACCGAGGCAGTACACTAAATTTGGAAAATGCAAGTAAAAAGTTCAAAAATTCACCTTTTCAACAAAAACAAAAAAATCTGCCAATTAAATGAGCTTAAACATGTGTATCCATGCATAGGACAAGGTGTGAAAAGGGTCCAAAAAGGCCCAATTTTTTAACAATATTTGAAATTTCACCAGAGGAGTTTCTTTCATGTTTACATAAAAGTTGAGATTCCATTGAAAGAAAAACTTGGCAATTTCAGAACCCATGACATCATTATGGGTACAATTATGACATCACGAAATAGCCAAATCTGTGCATTTTCTTTAAAATGCAGAAAATGTAGCTTATTTTTTTTATGTTTTTTTATCTGGAAATATCGAGCACATGTAAGAACCATCAAAATAATTTTCAGCTTATACATTTGAATGAATTTTACAACCTGTATAAATATTTTCTAGGTTCTTGTATGGGCTCTATGTTTCCTAGTACAAAAATGTTGTCAAAATTGCACAATTGGCTAATTCTTTGCAAAAAGTCATATATGTCCCATATTCTACACTTAAAATCTCAAATACATAAAAAACACACCTCAGAAATATTTTAAAAACACAACTGTGTGAATTCAAAAGAGTTTATTTTTTAGGCCAAATAAGGCCTAAAACTGCACCTACTCCTTTTCTCATTCATATTATTTATTCATGGATATTTATAGGAAAAACTTAAAATAGCAGTAACGTTTCAAAGTAAAAAGAAGGTGAAAATATACAAATGTGTAGTTTAATCTTTAATCTTAAAAAGTGCTTAGTGCAGTAAAGAGATAAAATTGTGCAAAAATATAAATAATATGATAATAAATGGTGGATTAAGGATTAAAAATAGTTTAAAAATTACTTATTGGTTATAAATCTACAAATAATCAGAACTTGGAATTTTAGAATGTTTGATAATAGATGGCCTAACAATATAAATAATCTTAATGTTTCTAGGAAACAATAAGATCTAAAAATATTATATTCATAATTTTTAACCATCAAGAATTATAACTCTAAAATCTGTCTTCAAATAGTTTTAGTCTTGAAATTTAAAAAAATAATGGTTTTTGAATCGTTTTATTTCTAATAACCCAATAAAAATTTCACATTCATAGAAAAAAAACAACTTGTATCCTTTTTTTAACTGCAGACAACAATGGGTACCTGGTAATCTCGCCAAGGCAATTTCCAGCCATCCTGGTTTTATGGTGATTTTAAAAAACAGATAACTCTTTACATAATGTCCAAATTTGGAGATTGGAACACCATCATTTATTTTCAGTTTTCTTTGTAAGATTCAATCACTTGGTTGTGTACAAAAAAGTATGGTAGCAAGAATTGGTACATGGCAAGATCTGGTCATATACCAGTAACTGTTCTAAATTCTGCAAACTTTCCAACAATTTTATCGAACAAGAAGCTAATAAATAATCAAATCAAGGCCCATGATCTGTCTTAGAAAGATTAATTTAAAAATCTGTTTGCATGATCCCATTTATTGTGCACCAATATTTAGTGCCCTAAACCCTGCCCTTTTTCAAAGCTCCAGGAAACAATACTATACATTACAGTTTAGATTTTCTCTAATCATAGAACTGTTAATATCCTGTGCTATACTTTAGTATGTGCAGTATAAAAATAAAGATATTCACAGAGGTAGGTGAAAAAGTAGAGTGCTATTAAATATAAAAAGATCTGTCCCTTAACCATAGAAGTAGAGAAGAAATATATATCAGAAAAAGTGGCATTTTTACCCTGTTTTCTTTTCTTATCAACTGGTGTACCTGGCTTAGCAACCACCTCTGATTCTATTGAATAAATTTATATCTTAGACTAAAACAACTTATATAATGTTTGCTAGCTAAAGCTTGGTAGAACCAGGGATGTATATAAAATATACGTCCCTGGTAGAACAAAAATTTTACAATCACATGTATGCCAAAGAAAAAATTTATGATCTTAAGGGGGTACCCAACACCATCACAAAAATAAATTCCACTCGTTTAATTTTCTTTATATTTTGTTTAGACATTTATTTTGTTTTGAACCACACATTTCTCTGGAATTATTTCAATAGATATATAATAATTTCATCATAAACAATTTTGATCACTGAGATGCATTAATTTAAATATAAAATGATACTTGGTTAAAACGTTTAGATGATTTTCAGAGTTATTTCCCTTAGGTGTTGGGTACCCTCTTAAATAAATATGTGTACTAAATAATTTATTTAACATTAATAAATTATATCCAGTAAGGTTGTCTGAAATTTAAAAAATATATGAAACAATAACTTAAATTCAGTGATAAAATATATTTTTATCCAGTAAAAAAACAAAAAAAAATGTCATTTATTGGTGGAAGATCTTCCTAACTTTAAAATAATGATCAGATGGAAATTATTGTTAGTATGATTTGTCTACACTCTTAGAAACATATTAAAATTATGAAAAAACTGTGACTTCACGAGTAAATCCAGTTGTCTGGCTAATACATGTAAAAATTTGCAATAGGGTGAAAATTACTCACATAAAAACATTAACACATTTTTTACAAATAAAGTACTGTTCTATCTACATGTAACAACAGGCAGACAGTTGCCTATTGCAGAAATCAATTAATACATGTACATGTATTTAAAACATCTACCCAGGTATATGAGGATGTGTTCACAATATCAATATATTTTGAAGCAGTATATTATATTTGTTTAGAAATTGTCCTTTTATGATAAATCAATACAAAGAATGCACCAAAATTATGTTTAGGAAGGGAGATCACTCCTGAAAACTGAAAATTTGGGTACAAATCTGCAAAGGTTTTCACAAAAAGTCGTAAGTCTAAGATTGATCGTAAGTGTAGAAACTTCAAAGACGTCATTATTTACGACAGAAATTACACTTACAACATTTTGTGAAATTGACTGCAGATCATTTGTAAGTAGTATTGTCTGATTGTTACATGAAGACTGGTACTTAAAATATAATACTGCAAGATATTTAATATTTGTGATGGACCAATTTTCATGGATTTTGTGGGCTGAACAAACCAATGAAAAACCAATGTTTTCAATAGTTAATAAGAGATCATCACATGGAGACAAAACAAGAAAATTGATATCAACAAAAATGAATTTGAAACAACAAATGTACAATATACTTTGATTAGTCTTGATATTTTGGATAAAAAAAGTCACTGCAAATGTGGCCTGTTAAAATGTTACTTAACAGCATATGAAATGAAAATTCTCAAGTTATTCTGACAGTGGGGAGATAACTTCATACCATGTACCTATGTTTGACCTGCCAGATCGCTCCACCCAAAAATAATCTGTGCCTGACAAAGAAAACGCTTATATTTTTAAAACTCATATTCAACATTTCTACATTTCCATCTTTTTTATATTTTTAAATTTACATGATGATAGTAAATCAGTATACAATAATAATCCTGATGTTAAAACCTTGAGTAATTTTGGAGAAGAGCTTTAAACAACTATTTGTATTTTTGTTTAAAAAATACATGGTATTTACGATAAAATTTCAAATCTCATGTACTTTGATCTTCTTCATTCAATGTAATGGCATGCATGAACTTAAGTTGGCTGATTTTTTAAACAGATATTCACTTATAAATAGGTAATCGTAAATCAAAATCTGAAACAAAATAAGAGCAAAATAAAAAGAGCAAAAATCAACATTGAAATTAAAGAGAAAAAAAACTAACATGTTAAAATCATAATCAATACAATACCAGTACATATTTTTCACTTTCACCAAACATGTACTTCTATACTTGTTCAGAAATAGAGAATATTATACCTATTTTAACTGGAGTCTTTGACCTAGATTTCGGGCGTTTTCCATTATCTGGAGTAATGGGAGGAAGTGGTGTCTTTGTCCTTTTAACTTCAACAAATGAGTTCCATGCGAGGTTTTCTTGACCCTTTTCTTTGACCTTATTTAAACATTCAATGAGGTAACTGATGTGATCTGAAGGTCTGTGGTACATCAACCCTGTCATCAAACTCTACAAAATAACAAATACTTTTACATACATTTTTGTAAATTGACATTATACAAGGTTGCATATGACCTTAATTAGATAGACTTTCATATTATCTGGACTTTGTTTGCTGTTGGATACAAGCTCTATTTGTTCTAAGTAATAAAGCAGAATACTGTTGATGTAAGAGCACAACAAAACTGATTTTAACAATACATCTGTCAACAAGTGATGTTTATACCTGTAGATCTGTATCCATTAAGTTTCTACTTTTTAACAAAAAATTGGGTCAAAACATTTCCATTACTTCCTAAACCCTGAGCAGACATTATGTTATGTAAAATGTCCCTGGTAGCATCTGAGTTATAAAACATTTCAGGAGGACTTGCAACTTGTTTCAGTCCTGGACTCATTTTTCATTTTTATGCATTTTACTACAGTGGGACTCACTACATATTTGAAAATCTGACTCTGGGCTCTCCAAATTTAAAAGCTACAAGTATATATCTGAAACAATTCTTCAAAAGGCTATTGGTATACATGGTAATTACTTTAATGTAATTTACAGTTGTACATTGTAAGATGGATGCTATTGGGCAAGACATAAAATTCATTTGATTGATTGATGGTTGCATGATGTTCTGTGGCAAAAACTTACATTTTATGCATATTCAAGAACAAATTCCAAAATTATCAAAATGATCAAATCTGGGGGTAGGATGGCGAAATAGTAAATTGGGTAGGGACAGTAAATTTAGCATTTGATGTATTCATGGGTCTTTTTTTTCATTCACAAAAAAGGAACTTATATGTGAATGGAGTGGAGCATGTCAAATACTATGGTCCATGGCCAGACTTTCCCTTATATGAGCTGGTAACCCAAAAGAATAAGCACTCCTATCCACATTGAAAAGTGCTGGGACAGCTCTGTGGATTAAGCTCAAAAGACTGCTTCAGTGTAAAACATAAATTTGTGTAAAGTACAAGAAAGGTCCTGCCAAAACAATTGCCTAAGTTTTGAGCGACCTTATTTTAAAAGCAAAACCAAAAACATCATTCATGTTTTAAGTTACACAATGTTACAGTAAAGGATAACTGATCAATATTTCTACGGAATAAAATTGTGCTTCTGAAAATATTTAGTTAAGTTATTTTTTAACCATAGATAAATAAATTTGCCCTATGTGTTACAAAGAAATATGCTTTTGTGAAAATCAAAAGATACAGGGTTAATGTGAGAGAGACTGCACTCCAATCATGAGAAAAACAGGGAATATATAAATCAAGTGATCTCTTCAATAGGGCCAAAAAATATATGTGTTTAAGGTACTCAGACTGACCCTTAACATTTTAAACAAAAAAAAAAACAGTAAAAAAATTTAAAATCTGTAATTTCTGCTCTAACATCACATCTGGATTTGTCTATTACCATTTTAAACCAACATGGAGGCCCCTGAGTTGGACTGTTATCTTTCAAGTGTACTGTCCCATTGTTTAAATCTGAGTAACTTAAAAACCAAAAAAAATTTGACAAGTGGCTGCTAACTGGAAGTGTAAAAAAATTAAAGCTGGGTCCAACTGAGTAACTGCATTAGGCTATTTCCGTGTTTGCCTATCATTTCCCCCCAAAAAAAACACCAAAAAAAATTTTCCGAATAACTACCCTAATTTTTTTCAGTAAGGTACAGTAAACACACAAATATTTTTTTTTTGGCCTAGACAGATGACAGGTAGTGCATTTTACAGCACAAACTTGATGACACTCAGAAAAAATCATTCATGATATGGGATGCGAATTATGTCTATGCCATCAACATGTTCAAGAAGGGATACAATAAAGATCAGTTGAAATGGATTTAACAGTGGAAATTGATAATGTGAACAAACATCAAATACAATTAAAATTAATACATGATACAACAAAAGTATCAACCTCAAAGAGTACTCGAAGTTGCTGTTTGCTAGTTCAAAACCCAAAAGCAACCGATCAGGTAACCAAGTTTTCCTTTACTACAGTGTCAATAAAAACACATCTTGAAATATCTTTGCTCCCTTTTCATGGGATGCAGCTATCTCATATTTGTACATTACTGTCAGATAGATGTATTGGAATAAACTGAAGACTGATTGCCATAATATCTTATGTGTATTTTTCAATTGTTGTCTCATTGCAAGACATGGACATCTGGGTACAAATGTACCTTGTAAAAACATGAACTGTACATCTGATCATTATGCACTGATGTCCATAATCTAAAAAGATTCAGGTAAAATGCCAAGCAGTGTAAGTCAAAAAATAAATGGGAAAGCGAAGTGAGGATACAAATGCAAATTACGATATAGAAAGTTCGGGTTTCTCACCTCAAACAAGCGAGGAATCTCTCGCTTTGAAAGATATGATTTTGCATCATCCGTACTCATTTTTCCGCTACGGACGCGGATGTAGGATTCCTTTGTTCGTGGTATCTTGACGGTTTAATGAAACGGTGGAGGAAATTTTGTAAAACCGCGTTTCTTCTTTACGAGCACCTGTATCCAAGGACAACAAAATGAGCTGTGTTAAGTCTTCCGGTTTGTACCTAAAAAAGTAGTGCCAAAGATACCTGTTTAAACGCATTTATTATTAAATATTTTTAGTTATTTAAATTTTTTTCATTTAGATTTCAATATAGAATACATTAAATAAATTATTTTTTTACTTAAAATCAATTTCTGATATAGTAAACAAATGTAAATAAAGCGAAAGAAAATATCATTATGCTACAAACAATGACCACAAATTTCATTTTGAACAAAGCACAAACGTGACAACGCCATTTTGGTCATCTCATTTCTTTCTTATGTGTCCATTACCGTTTTCGAGCTAAAAGCGGCCAAAGTGGGGGGGGGGTTCAAGATTGCCTACATTTAATTGATGTTTTTTTTTACAAATGATAACTAGGAAAAATACAATAAAAGTTTCTTTAAACATTGTACTTATCACTTAACGGTTTTTTGTATAAAGGGGATCAAAGGGATAAAAATGCGAATCAGCAGGTGATGGTGATTTTTTTCATCAGATATTGTTTAGTTTTTTTTAATTTTATGTTTGCATTTGATGCCCCGATCCGAGATTTTTGTAGTATGACACAACATATTTTAAACTTAATTATTTCTTTCATTTGATGCCCATTCAATGGTCCGAGCTTTTTGTAGTCATGATGACAACTGATTTTCTCTTTCTTACCATTTTCGAGCTAAAAATGGTCAAAGTTGTGGGGAAATTCAATTTCGTTAACCACAGAAAATTCTGTTTTTCATCTCAGATACCGTTTTCGAGCTAAAAGCAGCCAAATTCAACTTTGCCTACATGTAATTGATGGTTTCTTTTTTTACACACGACTAAGCATTTATTTATCATTTACCGGTTTTTTGTATAAAAGGGGTCAAAAGGATAAAAATGCGAATAAGCGGCAGGTGATGGAGATTTTTTTTTATATTTATATATATTTCATAATTTCTTATGAAAAGATTACTCCTTGAAATGTATTATATATAGTATACATAAATTCTTAATATTCATTCAACATTGGTAATTTTGTATTTTGATGTTTATTTTTCATTTGATTTTTCACAATGGGAGCTGTCAGGAGTATGTCAATGCCGAAAACTCTTTTTCTCTCTTACTATTTTCAAGATAAAAGAGGTCATATTGGACAAAACTTCAGTTTCGCATAATATGGGAGTTTTCCATCTGATTTTGTTCAAGTTTTTTTCCCAAATCATTTCTTATTAAAAATGCAACAAAAGTAAGACCAGTTACGAGTATATATTGGGGGTCAAAGTGATCACTGATCCAGTCCTATTACGTTCTTTGTCCAGCAATTTCCAGCAATTTACTTAGCTCAGCATATTACTGTGTATAGCACATTATTGTGTCCAGCAAAATTACCTACATTTGTTCACATAACACATGTCAACGTGCAGCGGTCGTATCATGCTGCGCTTACGAAGCTTAACAGTTTATGGTTGCAAACAGAATTTGAAGTCATGACAGCGGCACCTTATTCGTTGTTCGTTGTCGACAGTCGTAAAATTGATATTTCGTATCGCATGTATCGATCGACCAAATCTTGACTACAAGAGCAAGAGACTCGCCCCACTGCCAACTTTCCCACTAAACTAGTTTTACTCCATCACATTTCTCATGTGCCTGATAATTTCAACTTTTCACAAGGAGTTGTATTCCATGCTTGTTGAAGGCCCTGTGGAGACCTCTAAATTTGTAAATTCCTCTGTTTTTCCGTGGATGGAGTGCAGTTTCTCTGACATTTACCCCATAATTTTTTTCATTTTCATAACACATGTTAATCGCATTATATATTGACTTTATCTCTAAAGTTTCTAGAATGAGACTGCTGAATGTCTGTTGGGTGTTTTGGAAAAAAATATCTGAATTCTTCAGAGATATCTTCATTCTGCTTATGAATTGATAATCAGCTTTTTACGTTACCCATGATTGGCAAACAAATATTCTTAACTCATTTTTCATTAAAAAATGAGCTGTGATATATATATATAATGAGGATGGACTTTAATAAAAAAAAATCCGATTAACTTTAAAATTTAAAAGAAAGAATATAGAATATTTGTCAGACAGACACGATCCACATCTTACGTCTGTAACAATATTTAAAGCCAAATTCGACTGTGCCTAAAGTGCTTTTTCTGGATTTAATTTCATCAGACACGCTAGAGGCCAAAAATTAGGAAGATCAGCCACACTTTTTGAATTTCTAGTTGCATTCATGAAAATCAAAAGATACGGAGTAAATTTCAAAGAGACTGCGCTCCCACCACGATAAAAACAGAGAGTGTTACAAATGAAGAGGCCTCAAAAGGTCTTCAACAAGGGTGAAATACCACTTTTTGTGAAAAGCTCTAAATCACATCAAATAAAAATCGTGTACAAGTAAAATAATATTGCGCCTAGCTAAATATTTTTAAAAATGTACAAGTAACAACATTAACATTAAAAACAAAGACAAACCCATGACCACATTTTTCCGACTTGAAAAAGGCACATTTGACATGTGATGGGGTTTATATATGCAACAAAGAGTCAAAGAAAGTTCAAAAATAAAAGAAAGAAAAATTGGAAGTAATTCGACAAGAGAGAACCCGAATTTCAATAAATATATTTAACAAAAATGTTTGCAATAAGAAGATACTTCTCTAATGAATCTTCACAGTTATTGAAAGCAAGATCAGGGGTGAAATTCCTGATGATAAGACAAGATTCACCAAACACAGTATGTCAAACGATTTAATAATGTGTTTTCAATAAACGTGAAAAAGACAAGATGGGCGCAATAGCAATTTATCAATATTTTTGTAATTAAGAGATATATACAAACAAATCCCGTTTTAATGCCTTGACTGAAACATAGAACATGTTCTCTTTATTGGTAGGTTTATTTAACGGAACAGTGAGATTCAATGGATCATTTTTTTAAATTTATATGCTATATATGTAATGTTTCAATGGAATGTAGGATGTGATATCCCTTG
>JAULBM010000023.1:3189252-3200661 GCA_032357055.1 Geukensia granosissima | reverse complement strand
ACCTTGGGCAGGTAACTGACAAACCTTATCACGTGCGATGCGAGTTAAACGCAACCCGTTTTTGTATGGTACAAACCTAGGCATGAACTCACCCCGGGATACAGTGATCTGCACAGGTAAGTTTAAATCAACTACCTAGCCCACTCGGCCACCCAGGCCCCCTCTATAATTATGAGGCAAGAAAATAGATTTAACAATAACAAAAATAAACAAATTAAAGCTATAAAGCTGAGTATAACAAAAGAACCTTAGTGAACACCCTCACATACCCAAAAGCCCATATTGAGCCTCAAATAAACAGTAGCAATTTTACATTTTACACTGTCCCAAAAATTCATCCATATCCATTAACAAACCAAAGTGCTATCCATACATTTACATAAGCCACCTCTGAAAATGTGACCTCACTTCCTAAATGTCTCTAACAAGTGTGGAAACTTGTCATCAGTATATTTGATGACTGATATGATTCACAAACTAAAATTAGAATAAATTTGCCTGATGGACCATTAAAAAATCTCATAGCCCCCAACTTTGTTGTGTGGAATATAATAAGTTTTAACTGCAACTAAAGCTGAATTAACATAACAATAGCAAAATTTAAGCCAGGAAGACTGTAGGGTAAAGCAATTAAGGACTATTCCATTTAAATTTATGTAGGGAGGGGTAACCTGTTTTTTCACCATATGAAAATTTGTATAAGTCTAGTATAAAGATTGGCCAAGATACCAAACAACATGTTATTAATAAAATGAATGACCATCTCCCTTCTTCACCTTAAATAGTCCTGACACAGAGAATATTAAATTTAAATAAATCAAAATAAACTCGTGTCAATACCTTTTCCATCTCCTTATATCGCTTAGCTTCTGTATCTAGAATAGCCAACTCCTGTTCCAGTTTTCCAACTTTCTGTTGTAACAGTGCTTTCTCACCAAGAACTGATTCGTAGTCACGTTGCCGTTTCATACCCTGATTTTTCACATTAGCAAGATAACCTTGTAACCCGCCAACAATTTCATCAAGTTCTTGTCTTAAATTATCATTAGCATCAATTCGATCTGTAATGATAAAATGGACAATTTTGAATCTGTCTTCAGAACACATTTAAAAGTTAACACTCTTATACATTGTTCAAAACTGAGGAGCTTTGCAACGTCATAAGACATCACTCTTTCATAATTAGGTCAATCAATGTACATTATTATAAAGTGATGATAAAAAGTTGACCTTACCCTGGATTCTAATCTTGAAATTTCATAGAAAAAATTAAAATCCACAGCCCATGACCTCAAGGCCACGTACAGCATTCTTTTCATATCAAAATATTGGAGTTATATCACAAGCTATCCATGTACAAACTTCCATGATGATATCATAAATCCTTCTTAAAAATTCCAATAAAGAAATTTAAAAAGTCTAGGACCCGTGACCTCCAGGCAGTGCATTAAAATTTCAGTGTAGAATTTCATTAGAGCAGTAACATGTTGGAGGTAACCATATTTAATGTTGTGTTCACACGGACATACAAAGCAACCTGATCATATAAAGCATGTTAAAACAAATGTCAAAGTGAATTCAATATACATTTAAAACATTGAAATGTTAAACATTCCATCAATGTGCATTCAATAATGAGGAGGCATAAATTTGTTATCTAGTGTGGACATTCCATCAATGTGCATTCAATAATGAGGAGGCATAAATTTGTTATCTAGTGTGTTACATTACAAATAAAGGAGTTTTCTGTATAAAAGATCACACTGTGTTGTAATCGATTACATTTTTTATGATAAATTTATCTTCAATGAGTAAAACATACCATCATTAAGTTGTGTTTCTAACTTTTTGATATCGTCTGTCTCCTTGGCGATGGTATCTAACATGACCTCCAGTTGTGTCTGTAGTTGTCCATACATCTGATTGCTCTCACTAATCTGCTGCTCCTTGTCTACCATTTCAGCATACATTTTACGCTGAAAAAAGTGGACATTTATCAATATTTTATGTTTATTTTCACCTTTAGCCACATTCAAAAATCTGAGGCTTTGAATTTTTAAAAAAATTTAGCCACATGTTGCATCTACCTGTCCATGGTAAGGACTTGTTACTTTTGGATGGTCCTTGTGTATATTTTAAAAAAAATTCCTATCTCAATAAGTACTATGATGAATTGTGGATCTGATGACATCATTATCCAAATTATGTTGCTGCACTTAAGAAAGAAACTAGAAGGCCTTGTTGTTACTTGAGTCTCACATGTGGCTGTCATAACAGGACTAATAAAGGGTAACCCATGTCTCTTTATACCCTGTATCTGTATATTTAAAATTAATGAACTTTCAATCAATTTCATTGGTAATGAATATGTATGAAATATTTGTAGCTGGACATTAAAAAACAATCAATTAATTAATCAGTTCATTTAACATTTAAAAATAATATATTAAAGTATCTCCCCTTGTGAAGTTTGTACTAGAATGGTTTCTCATCATGCATGTCTGTGGGTAAGGTTCACAGAAATCACTATGGCAGCTTGGTAGGAACTGCATTTACCAGACTCATGGATAGATAGGGTGATTACTTAAGAGCAGTTAAACCTCAGTGTCCTAAGACATTTTGAACAATTATGAGTCTTAAAAACAATGACTAATGGCTATAAGGCATGTCTAAAGACACATTTTTGTCTTAAGACAATGAGGTTCATTTGCTACCTATATACTATATTTTGTAGCATACAGAAATTTTACTTCATAAGTGACCTTTTAAAAAAATTAAATAATGACTGAGAATTCAAGAGTGACTAGCAAGGATTTTAACTGTATGAATGTGCACTTAATGGCCTGTTTTTTGGTACTTGTTATAGCAGTGTTTAAAAACAAACTACAGTGAAACCTGTCTAAACCGAACACTGAAAAAAACTGGAACCCTGTGTAAACCGAGCCTCATATTTAGACCCAAGCTTAAAGAATCTAGGCAAAGAAAACCCGTCCAATCCAAACTCCTGTCTAAACCGAACCAAATTCTCGAGTCCCACAGGAGTTCAGTTTAGACAGAAAACAACATACATATTTAGGATCTTTAGTATCTAAGGCATCAAGTTGTCCTTTCAGTCTGGCCACATCCACCTTGTTTTTATGCATGGTTTCCTGTGTTTTCTGTATTTCATCTTCAATCTGTGTAGCACTATCCTTTAACTCATTAACCTGTAAACAGTAAAAAGTTAACACTGTTAATAGCTCAATCTCTTAACACTATTAACTTTCTTTATAATTTAATAAATATAATGATCACAAACAGAAGGTCTTAGAATCTGCAAAGACAAAGATTTTAACAGCTTCAATTCAGGAATATTTAATAAACAGACCCTTCAAATATGATACAGCTGATGTCAGACTCAAACATATTTTATGTATATTTGTGGTATATTCCTTTGATCTTTGAAATTTTTGTAGTATAATTGTCAATGAGACAGCCACCTTAGTTCAAATTACAAATAATTAAACATCTATAGGTCTCTCTATAGTCTATAGTCTGGCATTCAACAATTACAAAGATCCACACTGTAAACCAAGCTGTAAAAAACACAAAAATAAAATATGATTTTAATCAAAAGTGACAAAAATCAACCAACTTGAAATGCTTAAAACCCCAAAAAATTTAAAAAACAACAGCAACTGGATCAAGGTTCCTTGCTTGGGTCCAGATTTAAAAACAATGGCAACAGCTCATTCCATTAATTGTATAAAACAGAACACATCAAGCTGAATAATAGAAATTTCTGTTTTTCTTACCAATTGCATCTTTTTGGCAAGCCTCTGTCTGACTTGAACTTTGACATCATCTTTGTCACCAATGTCACCCATGCGTTTGAGGTCCTTAGTTGCCTGAAGCAACTTGGTCTCTGTTTTTTGCATATCATCTTGCAACCTTTTTAACCTTTCCTCAGCTGCAAAACAAACACAAAATGTTAAAAAAGTCTGTAGAAAAAAAATTATGTGATAAACTGTAAAAAATGAATAGTGATATGATAGAGCCATATGATAAGGACATAAACCACCCGATGTAGAAATGTGAAATGATTCAGATTAAAAAATAATCTATTTATACATCTTGTTTCAACTATCGCTAATAATATTGTCTGTAAATAATAACTTTTTGATAAATACACTTCTAATATTAATTAAATTGAAAATGAATGACTAAATCTTATTTCTTTATAATTAATGACTCTACAGTTTTTAGATGTTGGAGAGGAATTAACTTCTAAGGGGAGAAATGTTAATACATGTACAGTCTTGAATATACTGAGAGACTGAGAAAAAAGTGATATATTCTTCTAAGTTCTAATTAAATAAAAACCTACAATATTTAAATAAATATATGATGTTTAATCTAGGGTGATAAAAACAGGTAAAAAGCAAATAATAAACTAGACTGCAGAGTCGAGCCCACACTCAAAGCATTATCACAGATCAATTTTTTCAGCTTTGTAGATTCAATATTTTAGGGACTGTTCTGAATTAGCAATGAGCAGAAGGCTTTGTCTTACATGTCTTGGGATACATCCTTATATATTAACAAGTAGGTATCTAAGATTAGTAATTAAATTCAAAATGCTATTCAAATTTGTGGACTATACTAGTCACGAAATTAAGGGCTAGTTATTAAACTAATGTTAATCATAGACAAAAATTTACTTTAATATCACAACCATACCTTATTTAGCAACTGATATTAGCAAAACTGATATTTAAATTTTTAAAATTAATTCTGAATAAACATGTTGGTTCCTGTCAACTGTATCATGTGTAAAATTTTTTGCAAAGTTTTCATTTTATTCTTTCAAAATATTTCTTTTTATTTCAATTTTCTTCTACTTCTACCATGGGATTTTTAAATTCTAATCAGGTCAAACAAACTTTAATTAAAATTTAAAAAAAAATCAAAACTAGATAATTTTTACATAAGTAGAGAATGAAATTTTGACTGTAATTTATCAAGATATCTAATATGTTTTAGGGAACGCTGATACCCTAATGTGAGTAGCAATTTCAGCACAAACTGTTCATCCATCATTTGCCAATCTGATTAAAAAAGGATCTTTGTAAAATTGTTCATTGTACTTTCTGGTCTGTGACCTTTTGACCTGTGACCTTTTCAGCTTCTCATGATTGTCTACGACTAACACTTTAAAAATCTTGAAAGTGTAAATTTCATTAGCTGACATAAAGGTCATCAGTACAGAAAGTAAAATGGAGCAGTCAGATTTTTGTTTAAGAGTGAACAATTTTACATAGTTATGATTTTAATCAAATTGCTGTTAATTATCAGCTAATGTTCAAAATTTTTTAAAAATTGAAAAGATTTAATTTAAACAATTTCAAAGATATATTGTAAAAATTTCTTAAGGAAATATTAAAATTTTAACACTTTTATATGTGAAAAAACATTTTTTTCTCACTTGAAAAGTAAATTTAGTTAATTATTATAATTATAATGATCCCAATTAATTAGGCCCAATTTCTAAATTTTTTCTGCCTGTTGAATATTGCATTGTTATAAATCCTGTTAAATTAAAGAAAACAATTATCATCCAACAATTTGTGCATCACAAAATTACTTCTATGAGGCCAAAAAAAAAAAAAAAAACCAAATGCTCGTTTCCTGTTGCCAGACACACTTGAACCCAAAGCCCCCAACCTGGAATTTTTCATCTTGGAAAAAAAATTCTATTGCAAAAATTTCACTGAAATGATCAACAAAAGTTTGAATAGTACCAATTTCCAGGATGCTCTTAGTTATAACAAGTCTATACAGGGATTCAGAGGTGAAAAGAGGATTAAGAACGGTGTATAATTTTCCCATGGGTATGAATCTCAATAGTAATTTTGTAAACAAAAATATACCGTAGACTTTTTAGGGCTTATAACAGGAAACAAGCATATATTATTTTGGCCTAATTATGAACTGTGAAAACAGTATATATAGGGAAGTAACTTCACATGCTATGTTTGAATGTAATGACTTGCATGTAGGTTTTGGTAATAAAAGTATTTTAAAGCTAATCAATCTTTTTTGATCTGATTTAAAATAAAATTGTCAATGAAGTTTTTCTTCAAACCCTGTTATGTAAAAAATCGCACTGGTTTTCATATTAGTAAGAGTGGTGGGTTGTTATTGTTTACAGTCAAATTACTTCCCTTTATATGACAATGAAAAGAATAATGAAAACGGCAGAATTATATGACATACTCGCAGCAACACTGGGGTCTGAAATAAATAAACAAATTTATCAGAATAACCATCACTCAACAGTGACATCTGGTTTCAAACAAGCTCAGACTTTATGAAAAGGTCATTAAAAGTTATATATTGTATTCAGAGATTTGCAGGCATCAACTGATGATTTGATGGTGACAAATTGAGTTAACTGTCTACAATTTAGCAAAAACCAGTAAATAAATATTTGCAATCATCAAATCAAAATTCATGTTGGAAAATATTCAAATACAACAATTTTAAATCCATTCTAATGCAATTAGTAAAATTGTTAAAATCTGAACATTTTTAAATATGAAATAAACATACGCCCATTTGCACCATTATAAATGAATTTGATGCCATGAAAATTTCCAAGTTATCCATTCAAAAACACTCTCAAAAACACAATTGCATAAGAATAAAAATTGTCATGAGGATTTTTCTTGTGGGTTGTAAATTTAGTTCTATCCTATGTAAATAATGAGGAAACAATTTTTTTTATTTAGTGATGATTAGATACTACATAAACAAAAAGATAAATACAAATCTACTAAATAAAAATATACTAAACAAAAGGTTCTCAATTCTTGTTAGTGTAAGTGTTTTTTAAGACCAAACAGTTGCCAATTTTATACATATATTAACATCATAAAGTAAACAGGGTGGAAACCTGTATTACAAAAAAAATATTAATTTGGATGGTAAAAATGTCACATTGAAAAAAATACCAGCTCCTCTAAAGAAAAGTTGTATTTAATAATATATTTTGTTTGGTTCTATTATATGTGTGCACATGTCTAAGAATAACTGAGACAACACCAGGTCCACAACTGCATCACTTGAGCTTACAAATTAAATTACAGATGCATGATCAATTAAAATAATATCAACATATATTTTGGATAGTGTATACATATACTGTCAATACTATGTGCAATCCTACTATATAATAACATGGGAAGTTAAATATTCATTGTAAATGTGAATCAACTGGATGATACAATGAAAAGTGAAACACAATAAAATGTGAAACATTATTGATGTGAATTACTGAGCCAAGGGAACCAGAACTTACTCTTGCTGACTTTATCTTGTTTCTCTGACAGTTCCTGGTCCAATTCATGAGCCATTTGCTCCATCATATGGGCCCTTTGTGGAGAGATGGACTCCCCTAGACTGTGTACAGTAACCTTCTGACCAGGTGACCCAACAATGGCTCCTTCCCTGGAATACTGGTTGGCCTTAAATCTTGCACGGCCCAAGTATGGACTCTCTCCTAACTGTCCACTGTCATCATCCTATAACAACAAAGGATTAGATGTTACCAGTCTAATTTTCTGGACAGTACACACTCTCCTTTCCCTTTTTCACAGAAAAAATGAAATTTGAAATGTTTGAATCAAAACATATATCAATAATCAAATGTGTTGGTCACTATTATCAAAATATGGTTTTTTGATCAAATGTTGCTTAACCACCATACATATTCAGGACAAGAGCATAATAATGAGTGATAATGAATGAACCCTGCTTTACACTAAAATGCCATGCATGCAGAAATGCCCATTTTCATGTCTTTGGTTTGACCTGCCTAGGGAACAAACCCACAATGTTCAACACTTGAGGCAAGCATGTTAACCATTACACCATCAAGGCAGTTCTATTTTTAATACAAGATAAAACTGGATAATCAATTTCAAGTATCCATTATGCAAAAAGCCATCTTAATATACTTACATCATTGTGAAATCTTGGTGGACTCTTTCCCAAACTATCAAACTTGGAGTCTATCTTATAGAAAGCCAACTCTTGTTCTAGTTGATAATGTTTCTCACAAGCTTTGTTTAACTCTTTTGTCTTCTTTGACAACTACAAAAGAAAAATTTTTTTTTTTAAATACTGGCAAGCCGATAGATACAAGGGGAATTCTTCCAGCTTTTTTAAGAGATTGGTTCATAAAAACCATATATTGACTCAAAAAATCAAATAATTTCAAAACATCAAAAAATTTTGAAATGTTTTTTCTTTTATACTTTTTGATAAAACGTTCATATTTGAAGAGCAAAATCTTGTTTTCATTGGAGGTGTCAAAATTCATCTATTTTGACTCGAAACTCTGAAGACAATATAAATTTTCACCAAAAAAACCCACTCCAAAATTGCCTTTACCAAAAAAATGTGGCCATGACCCAACACTGAGTCCCAACAATCATTGTCTTGCAAAGTTTTAGAATAATTATTAAAGATTATGAATACTGGTTTTTTTTCGCTGTATTTGATATAAACTAGTGTAGAATATTCTGATTTAAGCGGCCAATTTTACTATAACATGTAGTATATTTGAATATCATAAATTATATTACAATAGTTAAAAGTATGAAAATACTGTTACATGCTATGACAAAACAATTGAAAGCAGATTGTTGTGTCATTCTTCATGAGTTTGCAGTTATGTTTTGAAGTTAATTTACAATATCCTTTATTGCATATTAAAAATTGTGCCTGTTTTTTTATTAATTGAACATTTTCAAACATTTTACTTTGATATTTCATTTTATACAGGACCATTTTATTTCGAGTGGAAATCCAGGGCCACATATAATGATTCATGAACATACTCCTATGAAAATCCCCCAAAGTTAGTCTCTATTGTCTTTCATTTTGAGAAAAATCTTAGATCCCTCTATCTTTGATAATAAAATCTGATTAAAGCAGTTGTTTTGCCAAAAATATTTGTGACACAATTAATAAATAATTTCTATTGACATTTTTTTTGTAGATATTTAGTAATAACTGATTGGACCTTTCTAATTTTGGGAGCTAGGCATTTGTAAATTACATGAAAAAAGTCATGTATTTAAGATAAATATAGCTTTTACAGCAAATTTCACCTAAAAATCTCCTAATTTGAGCAAATCTCCCCTGATACAATATGAAAAGTAGATAACTCTAATTAACAACTGTGATTAATATTAAGACACTGTCATTTTGTTGGGACAACAGGATGTGACTTAGTGGATGTAAACAAATGTACCAGTATTTTTTATCAAGCTAAGACTGTAGTTGCTTTACTAGCACTGCCACTGACCTTGAACACATCTGACTGTAGGATCAATGGGGAGATAAATATTGTACAAAATTGTAAGCCTTAAATTTTTATGTCTTTACATAGCAATTATTTGTAAGAATTTCTGGAATATCAACAAAATATAACTGACCTGTATTATTTTCTACTTCTACAGTAAGACAATCACAACTTAAAGTTATTTCCATGGCTAAGAACCAAATTATCAGTACTTATCAATTCATGTTTATCAGAAAAGTTTGACGGCATTTAAAAGTAAAAGTTTTGGAGATAAAATTGGCTCCACATGGCAGGGTACCCTGTATAAACATGTCACAGATTAACACTTTACCTAATTACTGATAATCAAAGACCAAAAATTAATCCTTTTCTTACTAATCCAAGGATTACAAAATATGCACACATATATATTTTAGGATGTTCATAGAACTGCATTTTTTCACATGAGGATTTAACCATTAAAAGATAGGATTGAAATAAATAATATATATATATAAAGTAACATTGCTATTCCCCTACTCAACTGTAGTTTCCAACATACATACATTAATCATAAAAAATCTCTTCTAATGCATCATTCTTTCCAAATTTCTAGAAACTTTACATTTTATAACCAATATGTATCTTCTCTTTTTGTATTATCAATTGGAAATTTTATCTAGAGGCTCCAAGGAGCTTGAAATTGCTCACCTTAGACTCAACCATGCAATAAATGTATGTTTATTAAGTGAAATGTAACAAGCTTTGTTGCCAAGGAGAATAAATCAGCTGAGACTTTTAAATGTTTACATGTACAATATACTTAAACATGTACATTCTTAATGTTGTTCTCTAACCATTTTTTTCTACATTTGGTGTCCTGAGGAACACAACAGTTTAATAAATAGAAAATCTCTTGCTGATAATTCAAAAACAGCCAGGTTGTGGCAATCATACAAACATAAGATATCTATCTGAAGGACCATCATAGGAACATAATCAAAGTACTGAAAGCACTGCTGAAAGTTTTGTTTTTTGCAATAGCTGAGTTCAACTTCACTGCTGCAACAAATAATACTGAAAGAATACTAATTAAACATTGAAATCAGAGGTCATGACTGCATGTAGAGAAACACATTGCAATGTGTTGATTCACAAATAGTCTTAAATATAGTAGCTAAGCATAAGAGATAAATACGACAACAAAACTGCTAAAGTATGTTTCACTGAGCTGAGTCTCTCACTTTTTATTTAATTTAGAGAAATCCCTGAAAGGAATCTTCTTAATTCTTATAAAACCCAACAGAGAAAAAGTTCCGGTAACTTTTGTATATTTCGAAATTTTTATACATATTCTTAGTTTTTCTTCACTCATATGGAAAATTGGGAAATTGTGTCGTTTTCCATTATAACAATTTTTGCTCGTAGAATTTGTGAATTTTAGAAAATGTAAAATATTGTGATAGATTTTATATCTATTGACTGTATTTATATGAAATGTCTGAAAGAATAATCTTGGCGGAACCAGAAATGCAAGAAGTTAGACCTCCCCGGTACTTTAATTTTTCACAAAAAATCATCAATTTTCATATGAGCACAGGACAAACAACAACACCTGTGATACTTTGAACACCAAATTCTATTGTCGGTAAGATAGTTAAATCTCATTCTAAATTTCCTTTTTAGATTTTGTTATTTTTGTAAAAAATAATAGCCAAAACATGAGAGACTCAGTTCAGTGAAACGTACATTGTACTTTAACATAATTTAACTTTTAGTCATGACTGTGTATATGTTATGTTATCTATGATGATACACCCCTGTACCAAATAAAGTAAGTCTCATAGTTTTAAACCAGACAGTTTTGAGAAGTCACTGCTTCTGATTATAAGTAAAATGAATAAAAAGATAAAAAGTGGGAATGAGATCTTTTTTTAACAAAGCCCAGGAATGACACGGTTTTAAATTGTATTTCCATTAATTGTGAAACTTAAGAGAATTTCGTTTGTCAAATATCTTTCTTAAAGATAAAAGACCTAATATTCCTTCCAAATAAATGTGTTCAATATAATGACATTATT
>JAULBM010000023.1:3154240-3166865 GCA_032357055.1 Geukensia granosissima | reverse complement strand
TCGTAAAGTTTTGTTTTTAACCCGCCCTTGCTGTCAATTTCTAGGTGTAAGTCTAGATAAGAAGCAGACCTTTCTGTGTCTGTAGTATCTAACTCTGAGATGAAGAACAGCAATCTGTTCAGCGTTGTTCCTTTGCTTGAAATTTACTATTACGTATGAGATTTTTGTGTCATGAATATTTACACCATTTCCTTCCTTTTATTATTAGGTACAAAATTTTTGCATTTAAAATATTCAGTTTTTAAAAACCTTATAATATAAAATGATTGTATCAGTATTTACGCCGTTTCCAGTTTAAGTTTGGGATTGGTCTGTAGCACAAACTGTATAAAAAACTACAAAAAGACAAATATATGGTCATTCCTTTAAATGTTAAATATGATCATCTATAAATGAATTCGGCTATTCAGTTTTAGTGAATTTCATGGAAAACAGAGGCCGATTAATTTAGATGAATACTTTAAGAAACATTTATCCCAAGAAACCACATATTTTTAAAGAAATAATATAGTATATATGCCAGAAAGACACAATCCACATCTTTTCTGGATTTACTTTCATCAGACACGTACGCTATTTGCCAAAATACTTGCCGTTTTGTTATATATAATTGTGAAGCATGCCTTTCATCGTTTCTAATCTAATGCAGAAATGCCTCGTTGATTTTGTTTTCTGCAGGTGCAACCAAACTTTAAAATTTTATCTTTATATTTATGATAAAATTTGGTAAATGTTTTCACTAATTTATGAAAACGAAATCCTTGACTTTATAATTTGCTAATACAAAACGAACCATTTGAAAAATAAATACACCGTACATGTATGAATGAGCCAAGGGGACGTCCCCGTCAAGGAAGGGATTATTTACAATAGGGAAAGAGAAATCGTATCTGTTGTCGTATATTTTAGGACAACTGCTGCTATCCTGATAAGCTTTATTCAAAGTAAGTTCTCTGGGTAAATTGTAGTTACATGTTTGAGGAGTCAGATTTATGTCAAGTAAATGTTTTCTTTGTTTTTTAGAATTCTTTACATTTGTACACGCTAAAATTTCAACTCTTTTTTGCTAAAATATTTATATATAATATACAATATACACAAAAGTGTTCAAAACATGTAAACATGTATCTCAAATCAATTACTTAATTCATGAGATAATTAATACTATTAACATCAAGGTTTAAATAAAATGTTTGATATTTTGGGAACAAAAGTTGGTGCTCTTTATATATTAGACAAATCTGTAAAGTTTGTAATGTATTAAAATGCTGTTATTAAAAGGAATTCGAGGATACCAAAGGGGCAGACAGAAAATGTTAAATCGGAAGACGGAAAATACCATGTCCAACAAATTGAAAGAAAGACATATAACACACAACACTTCACTGAAAACTAAGGTGGAGTAACACGAACCCTACAAAAACCACGGTGAGTTCAGGTGCTCTGGAAGGGTAAGCAACCCCCGCTGCATTAGTGGCACCCGTCGTGTTACTCAGTGAACAAAGCCGGTGTACAGTCACAAACGATGTTTTTATTAAGTATTACAGAATGAAAATGGAGGTTTAGATAATAGGCAATCATAGATCTGGAAAATATTGTGGGTACAAAGGATAGACATCTGATCCCAAACTTTGCCGTGTAAGCTGATAGACTATTTGTTGTAATCGCATTTAAGATTTTGATCATGTCTTTCTAGCATATATTTATATTCTTTCTTGTAAATATTAAAATAGAATTTTTCTCGTGTGCTGTGTGGAGGTCGTAAAAAGCATTCCGGGTGCTTGGATTGTATGCCCCATTTTATTTTCGGGTACTGGAATGAGTGTACGAAAGATACGGTTTGCATCCTTCTAAAATCGTAATTTGTAAAATTCCATGATTATTATCTTTATATTTAACCTTTACCACCATTCATTGGTTCATGAACATGATAAATGTAACTAAAAGTTCAATAAGTTTTACTGATCTTCCTTTTTTGCACCTATCATGTCTGATGAAAGCGCTGTACACGCAGTTAAATTTGGCTTTTGGATATTTGTTTGTCAAAAAGCACAAAAGTTAAGTTTAATTTAGCTTCTCTAATTCTTTTGTAATTTTCACACTCCTCGACCGGTGTTGGAAATGTTTTTCTAATCCTCTATAGAGGGTTGTTATTTCTCGGCTGGTGATTGGCCGATTTTCAGACCCCGCGTGCTTCGCTTCACGAATTCAAAGTCTTGTCACGATCTAATTTCTTACCCTGGAGGACTGAGCTTTCCAAAGACTCTCTCAGTTGGGTAGGAATTACTTTATTTTTTGGCAAAGACCGTAAAAATAAGTGGCATGTTTGTTTGTTTTGTACACGAGTTACGTCCCTTGTAACAAGGTTCTGATAAAAGATGGTGCACGATCCCGCCTATGATAGTTTTTAACGATATTTTGATGCTTGAAAAATTAGATAAGCAAAATCTTACATTATAAGCCGTTGATTTTCATATTTCTACAGTCCCGATAGTTAAACCTTGAAATTTCTCGGTAAATCTCGAAATTTTAAGGTTTAACTACCTCGACTGTAGAAATATGATAAACAATTACAATGCAAAATTCTTTATTTAGCAGTTTCATAGAAGTTGACGCTTGAAAATCAACCAATCAGAAAAAAAGATTTCCTATGGCGGTATGGAGTAAACATTGTTTACTGATTGAGATCAAAATCACGAAATTGAAAAAAGTAAAAACAAAAAACACATATAATGTTTTTACAATTTTCAGTTCATTGGTGGAGTAGTTTCATGTAAGATTTTTTAATCAGAGGCAATAATACTGTGGCAGCCACGTTTGTGTTCCGATAAAACTTTCATTTGGCCTTGGAGCTTCAGAGGTGAAAACTCCTTTAAAATTAGTCATTAATGAACAAGAATTGCTTTTGGCAGCCATGTTTATAGTGTGATCGATATCGAAAAAAATGTACAAAGGACATTCCAAAGAGGCTAAATATAAAGTTTGATTTAACTGGGTCTTGTTTTTTTATTTGTTTTTTTTTAAACAGCCAATCAGAAACAAGAATTGCCTGTGGAATTCTTGTTTATAATCAGATCAGGACGAAACTAGGAAACTTAGTAGAAGACTTCCATAGATCCCCCAAATTTTGGTTCCACTTAGTGTTGTTGTGGCAGATGAGAAGTCTTTTTTGAATCAGCGAATCGAGCACACCGCCCCGTTTTCATTCATTAAATAAAACATTTGTATCCTCATTTTTATAGGCACCCATTACATCATGCACGTCTATGCATTTTGAAGTTATTTCTATTGCTGCGATATTGCATATCAACCGTTAAATGTGTTCGACTTCTACAACGTGTCTGAAAATATATTCTTAATTAATATTTCTGTAACAGAAATGACACCACTGAAAACACTAATCATTCACTAATGTGAAAATCTTCTCATCACTTGGTTTAATCAAATCATTTAACTTCAATACACAAACTAATCATCATTACAACAATATTTGTCTAACTCAGCTCATCTCTCATTTAATCGTCTGTAAATTCTACCAAACGTGCCATTTTGATCAATGTCATAAAGGGCATCCGAAGAGAAAATTCACGATATATCTCGCGTTAATTAGAGTGTTTATTGAT
This sequence comes from Geukensia granosissima, assembly GCA_032357055.1. NCBI lineage: Eukaryota > Metazoa > Mollusca > Bivalvia > Mytilida > Mytilidae > Geukensia > Geukensia granosissima. The sequence goes on along the minus strand of JAULBM010000023.1, from coordinate 3,163,242 downwards.
TTTCGAGTACAAAATGTAAGAAATTTGGAATTATAAGATCATTAATAATTTGGTGTTGTTGAACAATTAATTGACTGATTGGCTTTAAACGAGCAGTACTCATCAATGTTGACTATATTTACAACGCCTGATTGAGATCGATGTCGGAACGGAAACGAATGAAATATTATTTTAAGGTTTGTATCCAGAATTATTTACTGTAGAACTGGAAATATAAAATTATTTCCTAATCCAAGGCAGCTTCAGTAATCAATCACCTGTCATAAAACCGTTAAGTACTTTGTTAGTATTTTACTGATATAGGTCTATATAGATTCTTGGCATGTAGAAGATTACTTTATGAAAGGATTCAAATGGCTCTAAACTACAATGTTTAGTAATATTTTTGTAAACTTTCATACACTTTGATATAAAATATTAATCTAGTGTGTAACATAAACCACAGTCGTTGTTCAACTTTATAAGCATTTTTATGGAATACAATACAATACAATACAATGCTTTATTACCATATAAACTACGGATTACAGTTTGTGACAAAATAAAAAGAACACACAAGTTACAATCATATCGCTAAGCTTATTAAGGCTCCGTCCCACAGTTTTAACTACTATTTTATAAAATATTTTAAAACTACTAATATTGTGTTGTGAATGAAACAAATGCAGCGAATTATATTCATATACCTTTCTAAAATGCCATTTTACATGAATTCAGAGTAAGGTCATCATTATGACGAATTCGAATTCATGTACTGGTATTTTCGTAGGAATTTTTATTGTGCAGTCGACAAAAAATCTACATTTCTTGCAATGATCTACCCACTCCTCTTTGAAGAAATAGGGCATAGAAGATAAAAAAAAGTACATAGGAGCACACATTTCAATGCTGGAAAACATTTTCGTATCAATGATTGCAACATGCAAGGACATAACATTGAGAAGACAAAATGATCCTTATGCTTATCTATGACGGAATAGCTACAAGGTAAAGATAAAAATGTGTTTTTCATGGCTTTCGTCTAGGCAGTTGTTTTGTGAACAAAAAGCAAGATTTACATAGATAAAACAATTTTCTGTAAAACATATCTTACAATGTCGTAACAAAAATGACATGATTAAAATAATGTTTTTATTACAGTATACATTTGCATCCGCCATGAAATCTTTACAACTCGTTACAAAAATGGCTTCGAAAAGTATTGCACCTACTTGTTGTCCATATCACTGTTTCGATTCGATTGGATTGGGTACTTATCCTACTATTTTTGGATCTCTAACTTCTTATGCGTGTTTTGGTTTTAAAGCTATTGTTGAGGGAGAGTTTACACCTTGTATTGTACATATTACATATTAAAATTTACCATATGTACTAAACATAAGAAGACTTGTATTAAGAAGTTTTAAAGTTATTCAATAATGGTCAATAATATGTGGTGTAAATGGAGAACTTTTTATTCAAATGTATTTTTTCATATTCAGTTTCTTTGTTGTATTGTCTTAACAAAACAATTATTAAAAATGAATGAACAAATACACACAAAGATTATATAAACAGCAGTTTAAAGCATCGACAAGGAACTAAAATATAAAATGGAATAAAAAGAACAAAGTCTTGGACTCCATAAACTCCTTTACAAAACAGGGGTATGATCAGATGCGCTGGTATATATGTCATTGTTATTAAAGTAAAACTTTTTTTTTCAAACTTCCTTTCAGTTAGGGACAAAACCATTAGTTAAGAAATAAGGAAAACAAAAACTTTGAAAATACAGACCAAAATATTTGGAAACAGAATCCGAATCCCTTGGACTTTTGCTTGCGGTAAGCAAAGTAACGATTTGCTTGATCAACTTGAATTAATTTGTATTATTAAATTAATTTTGCGACATAAAAACTTTAAAAAAAAGAAAAGAAAAAAAGCTGATGTCATTTGAACAGCAAGGAGGTGATCACTGGGTTTGAAATACTGGGAATAACATCATCCTAGAGCAATACTATCATTATTGGGCTCAATATCGATGATATTCTCGTGGACCAACAGCGGGGCATAACAAAATATGCTTTTTATGCCAGTAGACCAGAGGAAATATTGTCAATAAAAACAAGTTGGAAAATAAATCTATAGACTTTTTAATGCTTTATCGAGGAATAAATCTTTTGTAAAGCATACATTTTTATTATTTTCAAATATTTTTTGCAAGACGGCTAAGTGTAAGTCGACAATTTCTATATTTATATTTTTCATTGTTAATATTCCATTAACTCAGTATGTCTAAAAGAAAAGTCATTACTTAAAATGGAGTATTAACGCTTTAAGTGCATTGCTCTGCCACTGAACAGTTAAAAGATTGACAAATAATCGCAACAATTTCTTTCTTAAAGGATCTAGTAATGAATGTTTTGTCATAAAATGAACCGTTGACAATGAGATTTAGCTTGATTTCATTCAATTATCCCAAAACTGGTCTCGGAAGGCAATTTTCTAATTGATTCCAAGAAATCAATTTAATTTATTCGGTTATTTACAATGATTTAAGCGTTGTATCTGTCGCTCGCCATTTAGTAATGGTAATAATTCTATTCTAAAGGCTGTTGACAGATTATGTCTTCATTTAGATGGTCTGTTTTACAGCCTGGAATTGCTAAGAAAGGGTTCAGATGTTCTCGTATTAAAGAAACATTTCTGTCTTCTCTATATCTACTCATATTCAAACTCAACGCATTCCTTAATATATAAAAGATAACCAAACACCACTATAAGTTTGGTGACTAGCTCTGTGTGTGTATTTATAGATTCCGAGCTTCCAAATTTGTTACAATAAATTCACAGTATACATATAAAGTAATAAAAAAATTACAGATAATTTCAAATTATTCACAAATAACTCAATTTAAAAGTATTCACAAACAAAATCTTCACTTTTTCACCGTTCCGTTGCCGTGTAGGAAAAACAATATACTTTTGGAAACCTCTGTCCCTTTGCCAAAGCCATGCGGAACTCAAGTGAGGGACCTCAGTTGAAAAAGAGAGTTCCCAATTTTACATTGTTTAATTTGAGATAAAAAAATTCAATCCGAAGACAGCGGCTATCAAAATTTCAATCTTAAACCAATGTAACCTAAATAAATCCGAATTAATATAGCCTTGCCACCTAAGATACATATATAAAAATATAATTTTAAATTGAACATTCTCTGAAAAAAATCTGATGTGTACAGTTCAAAAACTGAGCTAGAATTACACTTTAATGAACCCTTTTACATAATTTTGGAAGCCAAAAATTCTTCTCCACCGTATTTCTTATCTCTTAACGATAAATATACTTCGTTCCACTTGGAATTTTTAATTAATGAGTAGTCCCAATAAAGGTTGGTAAAACAAATGTAAATTTATTTATCTTTATACAAAATTTGTCCTTTTTTCTACAATTCAGTTTTATTATGAGTCTGCAATAACCTCTGCTTACAAATTTTGAAAATTCGCCTTTTTTCTCTTTGTTTTCTCTGGATTGTCAAATCTTGATTGTTAATTTATTTTTTCTATAATTATTTAAAGTATTATAGGAAAGGCAACCACGCGTTTAACTTAACTTTAATATAGGGATTTGATAACTTATTGCTTTGAGTAATAATGCTTTTAAGTGAAAAATGAATATTTTTATGAATCTCTTCTTGGTTAACTTTTCGCTTTTGAAGAAATATTTCATTATTTTCAAAGAAGAAATTAATATAAAACAAGACAAAGGAGCGGCATTCACTAAATTCCCTTATCTCAAATCACTATTTTACATTTTGACTTTATAAACATGTATTAATTGTGGTAATCAAGTAAACCAAAAACAAGTTTACAGTTGACTTCGTATATTTGCACAAATATAGTTTAAGTTAATGGTATGATTAATTATAGTTTTCAATAAATAGATTTTGAAAAAGGAACATGTAAATTTTCAGCAAAGTTTCGCTTTTAAATTTGTGGCGCAAACGTTTATAAGATGATCATATTTCGTATCAGTTAAAAAGATTATTGCAAAACAAACTAAAAGGTAAACAGGTAACTTTATTGTGATTGAAAAATGTAATTGTAAAACAAAATTCGAAAGTAAGTTAAAATTTGTTTACAAAATATTTTCTATTTACTCTCTCGTCTTTTTTATTATTGTAAGTATATAAAAAAACATTAAAGCTATAGGTATATTTGTCCCTTTCTTCCTATATTATTACCAGATCTCTGTAGTTAAATACAAATCCCTTAACAGTCTATGTAAATACAACTAATTTTCACGTACCGGGATAGCATACACAATTTGTATATGAAAGATCATTTGTCTCCCTTTACGGTATGTATCTCAATATAGAGCTAACGGCGAAAATCATGAGTTTATTTTTTAAATCTTTAATTTGATCATCAAAACACTGGCAACATCATTTTTAAATGTTTTGTATAATGTTCATTAACATATTATTTTTGTCAAGATATTACGTATTGATGAAAAATAACGAATTTTTCCATTTCTATGTAGATTACAGTGATTGAGATACCTACATTAGAAAAATCATACACAACCGGCTTGATGGGAAGGCCGAGTATGTTCTGATAAAGTTGTGCCGTTCTAAACGGAACGGATCGGTGAGCTTAAATTAAAAAACAAAGATATATTGCAAACTTCTAAGAATCACTTTTATACTGTTTTATGCTTATTCATATGGATTCTTCAAACGCAGTACTCATACTAGTTTAACACGATTTCCTATGTAACGGTAACCAAAATATGATGAGGACGATAAGACCTTTGTTCAAAATAAAGATTGAAGAATTGAGAGAGAACCAACAAAAAACGAGAGGACAACTCAGTAGAAAGGGAATTTATGAGAATAAGACAAATGCGAAACAGGATGGGAAGGGGGGAGATTAAATACTTATAAATATGGTTCAACCCGCCACATACTTTATGTGCCTGTCCCAAGCCAGGAGCCTGTCTCATTGCTCCTTTTTTAAGTGTTACTTGTTTACAGTGTATATTTATTTGGCCGAAAGCTGCAACACTTGAATATTATTTCATTTTATTTTCGGACCATTTGGTTTCATTGTTGAAGGCCTTAGGGTAACTTGTAGATGTATGTAATAAATATACGTTTAGTGGTTTTCAAAATAGTTCATAACACATCATTTTTTTCCTACAACAGAAATGAATGTATGGTTTTATGTTTTATGCACCTAGCGTCTATGATGAAGGTTAGTCAGAAAAGATGTAGATTATTTTTCTGGTAAATATTCCATATTCTTTCTTTTGTATAAAACATTGAACTATAGCAAACCAATAAATTAATTGCCTGATATAATAAGTTTAGCACCTGTTATAAAAATTGAATTTTAACATCTTTATCTGTATCTATTCAATCGTTGAATAAGATGTAGGAATATCCAAATGCTTGTTTACTTATTCATTTTTATTAAAAGGTATAAAAGATATGACTGTTAGGTCTGAGAAATTCGAACTTCTCACTGACGGGACATGACATTTAACCTATCTGAAAGGGATGATATTCCTTTAACGTAACTCTGTTTGACTTTCCCACCAATGTTGCTTTTAATCAAATTGGTAATAAAAGGAATAATTTGTTTGCAAAAAGAACTGGCTAAAACCCATCACATCAATTCAATTTTCTTAATGTTTTGATGCCTCTAACAAATTATTCCTGAAACAAGTCTGTCAATGATGAACAATACTGATTTATTCATTTTCATCAATTTTACAACAGTTTGGTCTTCATTAGATGTAGAGAATTTACCCTGTGATATAGCATTGGTCATCAAAATTATGACAATTATACGCTCTCTCGACGACTCGGTGACGCTGAGTCAATATACAAATCGTCTCATGAAATGTATCCAATTATTCAATTACATTTATTGCTTCAAATACGACTGTAAGAACAATTGTGTTTCTCTTCAGAATGTCGATCTTTAAATTGTTTTCCTGTTTTATAACAAAATCTCTACCTTCTGTGGAGTAATAATCTAGGAATTTTACTTTCTTAGAGAAAAACGCATGCATTTACTTATGTTTTTTATGAATTCAAAATAAATAAATCGAGATGTAGATTGACCAATTAAAAATCCACTTCTATGGTTCACATATACTGAAATTAATATTTTAAATTGTTTATATTAAAGCTATTCCATTGTTATAAAGATTTGGAAATTTCTTTTCTTTAAAGGCAAGGATGGCACCATACTAGAGAACGGGATTATTACACAGACATAGGATGCTTAAATTTCAGTATCGATCTCAAGTATTTAATCCATTCCACCGGTATGTTTTAAATGCTGTTTTGTTGAAAAACGTCCCAGGTTAGGGGAGGGTTGGGTGGGGGAGGGTTTAACTCCGACACATAATGATGTGCCTTCCAAGCCAGAAACCTGTAGTCCAGGGGTTTTCGTTGTTTAATTAGTCAATTATTTCTATAAATTAACATTTTTTCAATAGGTTATGTCGATTGTCGTGTTGTCATTTTTTTTATTTCGAGGCCTTTTACGGCTTTCTTTATGATATGACTCTGCTTCATTTTTGAAGGCCGTATTGTGACCAGTAGAAGTTTGGTGCATGGATTAGTGTTTCATGGACAATCATGCCACATCTCCTATTTTTAAATTATTCTTCCGAAGTATTTGATCCTACTGGTAGGCTAAAGGGGAGTTTAACAGCATCATTACTTTATGGACTGGTTTATTATTGAAAGCGCTAAAGGGAGCTGTAAGAGTTTAAATTCGACTGCCATTTGGTGCATGGCTGTCTTATGGACAATCATGCCACATCTTTTATTTTTACATTCTGGTAGTCAATGACTCAGAGTATTGGTTCCATTGTTAATGATTTGTTCATTTTTTGGTAACGTCAGTTGACCTCTTTATTGTTTTGATTTATTCTCTGTTAATACCTCCATTTGTATTTGAAAATGGATTAACCTACATTGAATGACAAGCTGCACCCGTCAATCTCTTTGGATGTATACATATATATTACCGTATCGGAAATGGGACCAATTTTCGGTAAATTTCGTCGAGTCACTGGGAAACTTTCATTTGAAATGAAGAAAAGCATGAAGAGAAGATTTGACCAAACCCGCTAAATCATGGAGTAATATAACACAAAATTACCAATTTTCAATAAATATGGAAAATTTGGTTATGGAGTGACCTCTCCACAAAGAACCGAAACATAGGAAGCCAAAGATCCAAACATAGGAAAAGAAGCACTCGGATCCAAACAAATTGAAATGGGAAGCCAAATCCGACGGCAGGAAGAACAATTAAGTGCAATGCTTTTCAAAGCCTTTCCGTATTTTCAGTGTTTTAGAATTTAAGCAAATGCAGCAAATTTCTGCAAAACATTGTTAATAAATTTCATGTCAGACAAGTCTGACAACTGAGCTGATGAATACCCTCGGCGTCATGATAATAAAGTTACCTGATGCAAAACCTCAAAATTATAAAGAATAATACACATTTCCTTTTAAATGCATCTAACATTTTAATTTTTCGATTGTCGGGACTGTTTTATAGTTGTTATCATCCAAAACGTGTAGATTAACATCAGCTTTTCACATTTATAAAAACGAAATTCCATAGATAGTATAGTGTGTGTGTTTTATTTTTGTGGCATTCAGACAAGTCGAAGAGATATACGAAAGGTGAGCATATAGGAGCTTTTACGACCAGTGGAAAAAACAAAGCAGAAACAATATTCTTTGAATAAAACCAAAGTTTTCTGTGTGAGAGCGGGGTGCATTAAAATCCTAAACAGAGCGACTTTGTAAAAATCGCCGGTCGACTAATTCATTTTGTTTTCATCAAAGGAATTTCAGTGAGCAAAAATGCTTAAATAGTATTCTGGTATAATATGAGTAAATGCATGTGTATAAATTACGTGAGGTGGTGGCCGCTACATTGTCTCTAAAACACTTCTTGGGCAAATGTTACCATTTCTTAGACGAAACTTTCTCTTCTGTCTCAAAATGCATTTGACACTATGGAATCCTACATTTAAGACAAGATTATATCTAGTAGATTAACAAAAATTCCTATTTTTAACATATAAATATGAAGTTATCATTAGTTACATCTTACTCAGAAACGCACCTCTGCAGGAGGTAGCTGTATTATATATCAGAATTAAGAATGGTTTTGACGATAGTTGACCTTGAAACCCCAACTGAAACAACATTAGGTATAATAGTAAAGAAATGATAGTTGTCAAGTTAAAATATCATTTAAATTTTGTACTTAAATTTAAAACGTGCAGAATGGTAGTCTTAGATGTATCAAATGTAGGCAGTAAGCAGATATATAAACATGTTGTGTGCTATTTTGTGTGATTACTAAGTAATTGGAAAGCATGTGCAGTTACAAGTAGCTTGACTTTTTATTACACTTACGTGACAATTATGGTGATATCTTAGAAACGAGGCCCTCTTACCCAGGTGTTCGTTTGGTTACGATTATTTATAGATTATTGCATGCTTTAAATTAAAAAAAACAATTAAAAAAGATTGATATAAAAAATAAAGCACACATTCAACGTAAAATCAGGTGAACTGCACTTCCTCGTAAATCAACCAACCTAACAATTCAGAATAAATGTCTTTGTAATTCTGAGTGGATTGTATTACCTTTTTCCCTGTCCGTTTTTTTTTTAAATTAATAAAAAGCACTAATAAATTGTAGATGAAAAATAAAATTTCTATTATATTAAAATGTTTTTAGTCGTTTTTTTTTATTTTATTAAAAATTATTTCAGTTAAAACTTTATTGCACGAACAAATTTTCAGTTTATTTACACTGTAAAAATGCCAGCGCTCAACATGCTTATTGGGTGTTTAAATGTTAATTATGTGATTATTACATCGATTGTGACTAAACCCAGGCTTTGATTACTGAGTAACACGACGGGTGCCACTAGTGGAGCAGGAGTTGCTAACCCTTCCGGAGCACCTGAACTC
>JAULBM010000023.1:3115320-3127738 GCA_032357055.1 Geukensia granosissima | reverse complement strand
ATTAACTAGATTTCAATTAATAAAGGAATTTCTAAATATGAGTAAGGAAAGATATGGAATCTTAACCGATAGCGCAGAATCTTTAACATGGGAGTTACCCACTCTGTGTGACGACCTCTAAATCCACCCGATTAAAAAGGTGTCTATGTTAAATGAAAAACCAAATATTGAAAGTTTTATACGCGTTAAAATAATAATAAAATGCCAATTTTCCCGGAATTGTGAAATTACTAGCGCATTAAGCATCACTGAATTAAAATAAATTCCAAATTCTGCGTGGCCAAAGGTGAAACGTTATAACAAGTGTTGTGTGCCACATGTACATAAACTTTCCCTTTTCCTGTTATTCACCTAGATATAAGTTGACGTAGAACAGCAAGCAGCAAAACATGATTTCTTTATTTTTCGAGTTTATTAATAAAAACCCTCAGATATATAACCGGCCAAAATATGCAAACTAGACAAAGAACAGCATTGACAGTTTGTCATAACCTTTATAGTGGTTAGTTCTGAAAAAATTATGGTTGCTTACCCGAGAACAGACAATTTTATAACAGGGGCTACACCATTTTACTTAGAGGTTAAGGTATAGATACGCAAAGGAAAATTCAATAGATGGCCAAATGCTTACATTTACACGATTTTAGATAATCTCTTAATACTCAGATGCTATAGTCTTATATAACATTTTAATGGGGTCAAAAATGAACTATATAATTTTAAAAAATATATTAGTATCATAAAATATCCTTTCTGTGTGCTAATATGATAAGGACTTTGTAATACAAAAAGATCGATTCAATAGCTTTATAAACATGGTTCAACAGATGCATGATTAATACTAAGATTTGGTACGAGTTTGGCAAACGTTGTCTTAAGTGTTTTTGTGGATGTTGTCAAAAATATACATTTTGTGTTCACCAATATATATGATGTTTTAAAGAAATTTTTCAACGTTTTTCTATACTTTTATTGGTTAGAATAAGAAAACGTGCAATACTAGCACCCATTCAGCCTTTTGAAAGTTCCTACACCTCAACCCCATTTGTCCTAGCTACTCGAGAGCCGTTTTTACAACTAGTATGCAATTTCCTGAATAAAATGAAAACCAGCTTATATTATTTTATTTATTTGTAAATTTCTGATAAAAATGAAAAGTTCTTTACGCGTAAGTTGATGCTATTGTTTAATGTAAAGAAACTTTCAAAATGAATGAGGAAATACTCTCCTGATAATCTGACCGTTCTTGAATTACATTAGTATCGTTATCCCTATTCTTTTATTTATACCTTAAAGATAACACGTTCTTAATAGTGAAACTGAAACTAAATCTTGGATAAAATATTCAGCTTTCACAATAGAAACCAGAAGTGCTCTTGCGTGTCACAAAATAACGGTTGTCCAATGAATGAATACACGTACCATACTTCTGTAAAAATTACAATGTTATTATTGAATACTTCAGTTTATTGTATGAAAAACAAGGATGTTGACCTGACTGAACCTTATTAAAATTTGTTCTGAAAAGTATCGACATATTTGACATATTTTGACATATTGGAGCATTCTACATAAGTGAACGATTACTCATTACTTTATCGACAGACGTCCTACCGATCGGGTGGACTAATCGGTTAAAACAGAACACCTGCAAAAACTTTAATTTGAACTAAATACATTTATCATTTAAGGTAAATCCCTTTCCCACATGGCCATAGCGGTATTGTCAAGCTAACAGCCAATCTGGAATTAACTTAACTGCAATTCGGAAACCGAATATAATGCTAGATTATTTGTGTAGGGATTTGGAAATCGACATTAAATATGGCAATGGAATCGTTAGGGCTTTACAAAATTGATTTGTAACGGGTTTACCGTCAAATATTATGACAAAAATATAAAAATGATTGATACAGATCAATCATAAATGAGGCTGCCCATGCATGAATCTTCAGCAATTGTACGTCTAGACGATATACAACTGAATCTGATGGATATGTTCCATTCGTAGGAACAATGATCAAACAGAGAAATAAACTATGAAGTTCAAGATCAATACAGGTGGCATTACGATAAGGCCCGAATTTGGTCCCATAATTGGACAACAACTGAGAAAACAAGATTTATAAACTTGAATGTATACTCGATCATAATCAGATACTATTTTTCCCATAAGACTTAATAAAAAGTGAAAACTAAGTAACAAATCTGGTCGTATTGAAATTTTCAGCAATTTCAACCGTGTTCAGTCTTCATATTTACATATATGTTATGTATTTTTAAATTATAGACAAGATAGAGAAATATCCTGGCTGAACATGGATTCGCTATTTCCATCTGTACTAAAAATGTGAAAAACATTGTACTTTTGTACTCAATTCAACAAAACTAGAAAAGTTTTGGCGGCTGTAGGACACACAGAACAGAAAAAAGTTTTTCACATGGATATAATGTTAGATAACTACTCTTTTTTACAAAATTTTTAAATTTTTAGAATTTAATGATGCTTATCGTGATGGTCTCTGAATGACCTTAAGATGTTCTGTTTTTAGTAAAATCTGACTCTGAACAGGATAACTTCTGATTATCGTTTAAAAATATTTTTTAAATTTTACACAAATTTTTAGTATACCAGCTTTTTGACTACTACTATACGTTAATCTAGTCAATGGAAAATGAAAATCCCCATTGTTTTCCTTCTCTACCCAGCCAAACAAGTTTTCTGTTTCTAAAATACTTCAATTTACATAATTGAGCCACATGAGATAGAAATCAACCTTGTGTAAGCAAAGGCATGTACATGTATTACTTTTTTCAGATATACACAAAACTATTGAAGTCCCACTTCTATCATTAGTTTGAAGTTTTTGCAAAAGGCCTATTACTATTTGTAATTTACCCTGGGTCACAGATGTGAGAAAGCTATATTATTGACAATTCTGGTTAAAACATATCATGGAAGCAGCTTTTATAGCATGCATAAGGTCTGTTTCTATTTGACATACCTCATATTATTGTTTTTCTATTGTGCTTTTAAAACTTTATCATATATTATCAAATAGGCACAAAAACTTGACAATATTTTCCATCGCTACCACTTAATTAAAATGATTTAATATTGTATTATAAGGACAATGTTGTCGGTTCGTTTAAAGTTAATCTCCGTCAGTAATAAAATTAAAAGTCATTCAGCTGATTAAAAGGGCCATTAGTAAACCTTTACATGTTCATTAAAATGTCGTATTCATTCTCCGCATGTTATCACCAAGAACTTAAGCCCCTATACAACAAATAAAGCAATCTTATTGAAAATTTCACGGCTTTTCATTGTTAAAGAGCTTTGGTGATGAAAGGCTCTCACACCTGTAATGGCTGAAGTACAAATGTTTGAACAGCTCTATCTTATCGCAGCACTGTACTGTTCCAAAATATCATTAAGTTCCCCTTTAAACTAATTATATAGAAACTAATCCTTTTAAATCCGTATAAGTTGATTGCTTACAAAAAATTGAAAGGGAAATTTCTTATACTTGTTGAAATGAAGCTATCTATAATGTTGGAAATTAACTTGATACTTCATTGCCCCATGTCACATAAATACCAAGTGTAATTGTACAGTATATTTTAGATAAGGGAGAGAATTTGTTAATCTGTCTAAGTACTCTACGAATGATAAAGTGGCAAAAATAAAATAGTGTTCGACAATTATAGAGACGCGATAAATACGTGGTCAGGGAAGAACTTGAGAAAAAGTTTTCCTGTTCGTGGGAAAAAATTAAATTAAAATCCTTCCTTTTAGGTACAATTACAACAATTTTTGTAATCAAAATATAACCGTTTCCATAAGTTTGCTGCAATACCTCAAATAGTATAATTGTAATATGCACATGTTAAATAACTTAAAGAGACCCAAAATATAGGAAGTTCATTAACAAAATCAAATATTTCAGGAAAAGCACTTCATACTAACGTAGAAATATTACATAAAATTTAAGAAAAAAACTCTTGTTTTCTTAATGATGAATCGGAATTATATAGTAAATATTGGAATGGGAATTTGATAAATACAAACAAAATCTCTTTATAAATAGGGCAACTCAAAATAAAATTTTGAACCGTTATACTAACATGTCGATACAAAAATAATACTAAATAACAAAGTACTTGTTAGAATGTTATAAAGATGTTTAAGAAGATAAATACCATTTCTTTATATATTGCCAGTAAGTTTGAAACATAAAAAATATTTAGAATGAACTATTCACAATTCAAAACAAAGTCACCCTAAAGCAACATGCAATACATTCTTAATCCATAACGTGGCGACCGTTAAAAAAAGCACCCGGAAGACTTACTCGCATGTGCACGTATGTGTTAGTGCTTTGTAACTTTTATCGGTTGTTTGTACATTATAAAGCAATCTTTTAACCGAGATAGGGTCCGTGTCGGTATAAGGTCTGATCCTATTATCTTGTACTATTTTTCAATTTTAAGTCTTTTTATGTTGTATGATTGAGCCATGTGGGTTTAACTGGCAAAAAGAAATTAATTTACTATATTATTTTATTGAAATTTAAGGAATCCCGAAATCCTGAAATTTTAAGTTCAGGTAGTCACCAATAGGTTTTAACAAATTACCAACAATTACGGTTTTCTGAGTTAATTTGTCAGTTTTCTTGATATATTCTACAAGATATATTTTGCCATCACAGCAGTAAGCCGTTACATATTATATATTTCATAACTCGTCTTAATGTTTAAACAGCTGTATTAAAACATATTTCAATTGTAGTGCGTGCCAAACTTGTCATAAATAAATAATATGATCCATGATTTGTTTTTTATAACCATATGTGCCTTCCATAACCTGTATTTCAATCAAAATTTGTATGTGACATTTATTAAACGTTGTTACAATTCAGCACACCTCAAGCACGAAATTTAGCTGATTTGTAAACAAGAAACTATAATTTAACATCATCAAACTACTTAAAATCACAGTTATAAATTGTTAAGATTAACAAACCTCAAGATCAAAAGACGCGCGAAATTTCAGCAGACGATGACAACGATACTTTCGTAAAAGAATTTTATACTGGATTCGAGAGCTTAAATTACAAACGTGGATGATTTATCAATACATTATGTATAAATAGTTTCGATGAATAGGAATGAAGTGGCTACAAAACATTTATGTAATAAAATAACCAGTTCTTTGGTAATTTATTAGGTATATTAACCTGGAATGGTTTTTAATTACACTTCTACATTTTGTAGCTACTTATTTTGTATAACCGATCAATTGAAAAAAATGAATGCATGTATCAAATGAACAATGACTTTGATACATTAAAATTGACATTCAAAATGTGTCCATGGTTGAATGAAGGCTTTATGGCAACCTGTAGATGTCTATATCTTATGCGTTTTGGGGTGGTTGTCTCACGAACATTCATACCGCTCTCCTTTTTCTATTCTCATACAATTTATAAGGGTGCAGGGGCGTAGCCAAGATTTTCCTAAAACGTTCAGAGGAAACAGTTTCATGCATATTCTGGACGAAAGCATATTAATGAATGATGATGAATGAACTTTGCGTTGTTCAAGACCGACACGCTGAGCTAGATTTCGCGCTGGACCACGAAAGCAACAGTCCGCAGGTTTAGAAGCCCGCCAAAACGAAGGCAGAAGATTTACCATTATAAACGAACTTACCAACTAATATTTTATTACCTATTTTATTAACTAGCAATTATCATAATCTGGACTCATTTTAGCAACTTCCTATTAACAATATGGGAAATATCATAAAAAGTTTTTCTGAAATTATTGCAAAAGTTTTTTTTAGATTAAAAAATATTTTCAACAATGAATTTTGGTCCAGATAAATGTTCAATAAAATTGGTATATACTTTTCAATTTTGCAAAGAGTTTTCATTTTAATCTTCCATAGCCTCGCCCTTATTATCAGAAATGAGTCTCAGTGGACGATAAATCCCACGGATCTGTTCATGCGCTATCTCTTTCAAATTATAAATTAATCGGTGAAGTATTGATAGCGATCGATACTTATTGTGATTATCTAAATATCAGATAACCAGCTATCAGTTATTAATATGTATACAGAAAGAATTTATTATATAAGGAGGTTGTTCGGAACCGTATTTAAAAAAATCAGAAATAAATTAAACCCTGACCGTCTTATTTCTGACAAAATTTTTATCCAGTTTTAACAGTGAAACTTTTTAGTCGGATATAACTGTTTTTGTGACTTTAAAATTTTTTTATTATTTTTCATTTTCTTACCAAACATATTCCCTAAAATTTCCTTCCTGCATTTAGTGTTTATCTTTATTCTTTCTTTTTCTAAATGTGCCGTGATCATTAATTTCCTTGACAAATGTTCTTTTAACAAGACATCAATTTTGCATCACTATTCTTCTAGCATCAATTATGAAAAAGCAAACTTCCTATTCGGTAAACGCGATAGTTTTGTAGAAATTCTGATACGTTTTGTTTGAAAATGTATAGGCATTTCACAAAGCAATTCATAAGGGACTAACTATTAATTCATCAGAAATGGATGTTGTATAGAAAACTGGGAAATTTGGTAGTAAAATTTCATTATACTCCGTTGTCTGTATGTATGCGGCAGCTGGCTTCATTTATTTCCCCACCAAATGTCAACAGATTCGACAATCATGATGAAATTAAACTGGTATCTAACGGGCGAAAAGAGCACAATTTGCTAATTTAATTTTCAATTCGCCAACTATTAGACGGAGAAGACAGGCGATTTGCCTTTACATTACTGCCAATTTGTATTTGCTCAATTCGTAAGAAACAGACGAACTTAGATTAATAGCATTACCATCAAAATAGAGTACGTTTCTGCAAGTTTTAGATGAGACCCCGATTTAACAAATTACAACCGTCAAAAGAATTGCGGTCGATACACAATAGCGAAATGAGAAAGTATTTGAAGATTACTTCTTAAACTAGCGAAGATAGAACTAATTAACTAATGAATTTATCCTCTGGTGTATAAGGATCACTTTTCGTGACAAATTAAACTCCAGATTAAATGGTCTTTCGGCAAACAAGCACATTACCGTCAACGGGTTCCGACAATTACCATAAAACGAGCAATTTGTTAGATTAAACACTACGTATTTCCACAAATTAAATCGAGAAGAGCTATTCACTGCTGAATAGTTATGGCCGCTAATAGATGTAACTAATTTGTTAAATAACATATAAAGGACGGAACTGTACTTTGATCAGACTCTCACAAGGAACGGGTTCCAGTCATATTTGGAATTGGGGATTTTTCCTTCTTATTAAGGTTTTATTTGATAATTGTTTTATATTAGTGTTATACAATACCGATGATATTTTTTGTAAACTGTTTTTATATTTATATAAGAAAAAAATAACAATCGAATTTTAGTTAAGTTATTCGTTGTTGAACTTGTCGATTGATTTCTAAAAAAACTTAAGATGGCCTTTTTCAATTTCAGCTCAACAACAGTCGAGTTTGTTGGGGAAAACACGTCGTCCAAGAACAGCTTTTACAAGTCAACAGCTACTAGAACTAGAAAGACAATTCAAGATGAACAAATACCTCTCAAGACCTAAACGATTTGAGGTTGCCACATCACTTATGTTAACAGAAACACAGGTAATAACCCCAAATAAAATGTGATGTTATTCAAATGAAATAACTTAGTATACAATATAAAACTAGTAACATTTAAACGTGTACATTAACTTCAAATTCATTTTTCCTTTTATGGACATTTTTTTCTTAAAAACGTCCTTCAGACCTACGTTTTATTGATTTGATTATTTAAATCTATAGTTTGTAATAGACTGACACTCTTCGTGGTATATTGACAAATCCCTTTTTTGCAGTTAAATTTTTAATAAATATCAAAGCCAGTCAAAAAATACAATTTAAAAAAATGTTTACCTGGTGGAGAGTTTGGTAACAATGAGCCAGTATACAAAAACACCGATCCCACAATCTGATAAATATTGAATGGTCCTTAATCAAAATCATCTGTAAAAATAATCATATTTGTATAGGAAATTATTTATTTAAATTAATCATTATTTTTTCAGGTAAAAATATGGTTTCAAAACAGACGTATGAAATGGAAACGAAGTAAGAAATCGTCACAAGATGGTCCGAGAAGACCCGAAGATGATAAGAGAGTCGACAAAAATGAAAACGATATACAAAGTGAACGGTTACATTCGAATATAGCAGACAGTGTGAACATATTTCAGATGGACGAGGAATCAGATATCGATATAGACGATGTAGACAGTGATTCTAATGATGATCAGATAATGGACAGTGTATCAAAAACACATCCGGACCTATTACGAATGGCAGAGTCAGACTTTCACCAATATAATAACTTGTTACAACCCGGACAAATCTCGTCTTCGTGACAGAAATATGACACTTTTCTACTGTTATATTTCATAACAAAATGTACAATAGAGAGTTTATGAGTAGGTTGAGCCCATCGTCTGATATTGAAAGTAGAGGGCTTCAGAGGTGCAATTTAACACACGCTATTGATATCTAGTATGCCGTTAATAAAATAAACACGTCAAAAAGCAAAATAGAAATGTAACAGTTTAACATTTTGAATGTACTAGTTATGAATTTAAAAAAATTCTAATATATGTGGCAATACACTACGTATTATAATAAATTTTCGATAATATCACTATAGAAGTTAATTTCAACTGATCTGTGGACAAAATAAGTTACATGGCGTGAAATGTACAGTTTTGAATGTAATAGTGCTCTTTTGTCATGTGTAATAAAATTATAATGTGTTTCTTATCATTATTACATTACCTCTGGGGTGTGCACCCGTCTGACAGTTCTTCAACACCGTAACCTCAACTTAAACATTAAGACTACCGGTATTTATGTGTTCTAATTTCTAATTCTGTCAGTCACATTAAAAATCTAACTTCGGATAGCACTTAAAATCAGTAAGGGTTAACATGCTTTATTGAAACCCCAGACATTCATGTCAAAAGTTACGAAAATGCTTCAAAGAAAAATTTAGCGCCTTGACATGTGCAACGCAACTTTATTCTGTGATAGATGGCGTCAAAATGTGAAGGTGGTCGGATATACTTTTTTCAGTCAGTAATTCTACAGCAGGCAATTAGAAAGATCGCGTTAGGTATCGGAGATTGGAAACTAATTATTTATTTTTCTGCAAATATTAGGTATAAATAGACGTTAAGTCAACCAACAAAGAACATATAACAAAATAACCATATTTGGTAGTATTTAGAAGTTAAATAGAGCCAAAATAAAATATATTTATTGCGAAGTAACACTTCTAAAATGAATGAATAAATTAATTACTAAACGTCAAGCAGGTTAAGGTTAACATTTTAAAACGACAGCCAAATGTTTGAAATGCTAATTTACTGATGACAACTATTTACCCATACCGAAGTGTGACGTTCTCTCCACATAATTTAAGGCTCATTAGTTAATCTAACGATATTAAAAAGTAGTTATTCTAATCTGAATGCAAACAAAACTAAGGAACAGAAAATTTGTGATAAGTTTAAAATAATTGTATCTGGTAAAGTCGTACCAAATATAGCGATAATGTATCTTAATCCTTTAATAATATCTGTTACAACTTTATGAACAAAAACAAGATAATATCAGGAATCATGTTCTGTCAGTGAACCCGGCTTTCATTTTTGTGTCCCGTGTTGGGAGATCGCCACACTGAGCACGTTTAAGATTCCATTTGTATCACTTCGTAATGAATGATCGTTGGCCGCTAGTTGCTTAGGCTAAATTGACCGTTCCTACCTAAACCGTCACAATTTTGACTAAAAAATTCCACGGCCCTGACCCTATTTATGATTTATTGTTTGATAACTTGTCGTCATGAACATGCATGAAATATTTGCTTCTGGGCGTTAAGCAACAATCAGTCAATCAATCAATCATTTTGGTGTGGAAGGATGTACGACTTTCTAACGCAACTTTCATCGAAATATTATTGTCTAAAACCTTGGATCAGCTTTAACCTCGACCAGTCATGCACGAATGATAATGATTTACCAGAGGCATGTCTTTTAAGGCTTACAAATTGAGTGATACGTATTTGGGTGTGCTGTTGGTCTCTGTGGTTTGTTAGCGTAGTGTCTTCAAGTTCTCTGTCATGTCACAAAGATTGTTTATGTATCCCCATTCAGTTTTTAAATAGTTCTATCGAAAAAGCCTTTTCAGCATATCTTCTTTTAGAATGAACTCAGCGGGTCTAAAATTTGAATGTCAAGCTCCTGTTGCCAAAAAGATGAAAAGAACTTGATGAGAGTGGTTTCTTAATTCAATAGAAGCAATTTCACAAACGGAATGAGTAAAAGGTACTAGATTATGGATACAGTAACAATCTTTTAGACTTATCTAAATAATTTTTAGTGTGTAGATTACGGAATACAGGTTTACACATTTTGAAAAGCTCTAAATCAACCCAAATAAATAAAACATGTATTTGTAAAATAATACTGCGTTTACATGAATATTATCAAAAAAATATACAAACATTTAACAAAACGACAAACACATGACCACAATTCCTGACTTGCGAAATACACATGAAACATTTGAAGGGGTTTAACAGGTAAAGTGGGATCCCCCCAACGAGTGGCAAAAAGAAAAAAGCAAAGAAAACAATAGCAGTAAACGACGAACTATAAGAATTGGACAGAAATTCACCGAATCCGACAAAATAGTACATGAATTACATTACTTTTTTGTTAAGTACATTTTTATGTACTTAACAAAACAAAAGAAAAAAAAAACAAAAAACAAAAAAAAACAAAAATAAGATACCGCTCTGTTACTGAATACAAGCTCAAAATAATATTTCTGATGATAAGACATCAAGAATCCCGACACGAGATGTCATCAAACACAGTATGGTTGACTATTTAATTAATTATGTGTTGTCAAAACATGCCAGAAAATACAACCAAAATTTATTATTATCTGTGTAAAGAAGCGCTTAGTGCATTAATACCTCATTATATCTGTACCAACGAAAACCAGTTTTAATTCTACATTTGCAAACCTATTGTTGTGTTCACACTTTGTAAAGGTTATAAAGTTTTGTTAAAAAATTAGAAGCTCGTGATATATTTATCCTGCTACAAAAATGACAGTAAGATGCAGATTTCGATCATTAAAGTTAGAATCTCTAGTGCAAACACGGACAAACTGAAAGAGGTGTGAAATGTAAACACACCATGCACGGAAGTTACGTCCCCTTCAAGAAACGAAAAGGTAATAGAAGGAAAAAATAACTTTTCCTTTTATCATAAATATTAGTGCAAAGACAACCCTGTACAATTTTTAAAATTGAGATTTGGATTGTGTGTTTCTGGCATATATTCCATAATCTTCCATTTAAATATTTTATGAAGTATAGGAAGCCAGTACATTGTTGGATTTTAAGCCTTTGTTCCTTTGTTTTTGTTTTATCTTTTAGTTTGTTTCGAATTTGTCTTGTCTCTTTTAACTATGCACTTTTGATCTCTCACGTTGGTATTCTACACTGGACATGGAAAGTGTTGGAACTATGAATTTCATTGCGGAGGACCTCAATATAATACTTTCGACAGACAACTAAGATATAATTAACACTTTTTTCTGCAGGAACAAACACTGAAGTGTTATAAAGTTCAATATTTTGCTTTATAATCTGGAAACAGCATGAAATATCCCTTTATTTTTATAATGCTGATTTATAATGTTTTATATGTTATATAATCTTGCTTCTTTCTTTATATGTTCATATTTTTTATTATATGACTGGAGTTACACAAGTGTGTTCTCTTACCTAGTATTACGTGCATTAAATATTGAAATGACTGGAGTTTCACAAAATTTGTTTTATACCACAACATTAAGTGGCCTTTCAATTACATTTTTTGAACAACACGAACATTTAGACCATGGATAATGACATTCAATCATATCGCTCATCGATAGGTCACTTCTATTGTAAAACTCATTCATTGTTTGTAAAAAAAGTGAGTTTAAAATTGTATGATTATACATTTATAAACCTGTTGTTCATTTTTATAGTTTATTGTCAGAGTTTTTGTAATAGTTCTTATAACTTCTATAAACAAACATTTTCAACGAAGCCTGCTACATTATTGGTAATCCTTATGTTGATATTGCTTAGTTATGATGTAAAACAAAATCCTGGTCCCCCTGTAGATGCTGAACTTTCAATTTTTCAGCTTAATTCTAGAAGCATGGGCCAAAAAAAAGATTATATCGAAAGCATTTGTAACGAAGCAGACATTATATGTTTAACTGAAACCCATCTAGATGAAAACATAAAAA
>JAULBM010000023.1:3097546-3114296 GCA_032357055.1 Geukensia granosissima | reverse complement strand
TTGGCCATGGTCTTGTCTGTCCTCGACTTAACGATTTCTGTCTGCCCCTTTGGTATCTTCGAATTCCTTTTACCATCTGTATATATATTTTTAACGGGAGATGACTTCACTAAGTTGTATAACTTGTGTCCAATCCCTTTTACTGATTTTTTTGGCAAACAAAATATGTTTATAATGTTTAATACGACTATCTACTATTTTCATTATTGTATTTTAATACTTTCCAAGGCCTTTATTTACAAGATTTTTCCATAAATATTTTTTATTCATTTGTTTGGCAATTGCAATATGCATAATTCCGTTTATGCTGAATAAAGTTTGTATGATATTAAATATTGAAATTTACTATTATGTGTTTTTCAGTATACAACATAATTTGTTTTGATTGTGGTATTGTTTGTGCTATCGTTACGTTGTTAAATTTTTTTCCTAATATTGACATTTATACATATTATCTTTAATAGTTATAGTTGTGCTACTTACCTCCCATTAAGTATTGATTCTGCCATAGATACTTGGTCAGCAGTACTAACCTGGGGTTATCGGGAAAATTCGGCTGAGAATCCGAATCAGGGCCAGTTGGTAATACTTTTATTAAATTAAGGGTCAGGTGATTGATACAACTTTTCGTCCACGCAAAAGCCGAATCGATACTTTTTTAAATGACCAATACAGAAAAGACATATGGACCCGTACCGAAAAGCCTTCAATCTATTACACCGACTGTTTGAAGTTTGAAATACACTCCTTTTGCACATTCAAACTATAATTTCAACCAAGATAGTTTTTATGTTTTTTAAAGGGAATATCTTGTCATTTATAAGACTATCTACAAATACTAAGGGTTGATATTTTTTCTTTTGAACGTGTGACTGGTTAAGCAAAATTTAGAGAGGGTAAACTTTTTAACTTTTTGTTCCTTCGGAAATGGAGCAAATGGAGCAACTCATACTCTACTACTAGCGAAATAACATTAGTTTTTGCAGAGTTCATGTTATTCTAGCTTAATTTTCAGTATAGTGTTGTGTGTACAATGTTTTTCCTTTGGTTTATGTTTTTTGTTGGTCCCGGTCTTGTCTGTTTAACGATTTCTATCTGCCCATTTGGTATGTTCGAATTCTTTATATTAGATTGGAAACAAACGTTGACGCATTTATCATATATACTGTACAACCAATATAACTTTATTGTTTTGTAAATATTGTCGCTATCAATGAACAAGGAAAGTTCGTCCGTTTACTGTATGTTGAACAGAACTTTAACATGCGAGCCCAAAGTTTTGGCATTGCAACGATAAGTTTTTTGCAACGTCTTCTGTTATGATATACCAGCACACAGGTTTGATTTGGTAGTTTCTGGACGTTTTGTTTTGCTTCAGATACGACAATGTAAGGCAAGTAAAAGTGAAATGAAATACAACGTTTTCCCGTTTTTTAACAATGTATATTCTCGTCAAAAAATGGCTGAAATACTGCCGACGTGGCGTTAAAACCAATCAATCAATCAATAAATCAAGCGTTTTGTAGTATCTAATCGGGTTTTATGGTTATTTTTTGAGGTTCTGGAAGGATCAGGCCATAGTATTACAGAATACATTTATGAGTACTGTTGTTAAATTGAAAACACAAAATTACCAATGTTTAAATAAATATGGAAAATTTAGGTATGCTAAATATAGGTATTGAAAGTAATGAAATGAAATGAACCGACAAAGGGTTTTAAAAACAAAGACTTAAAACTAGATAAATGCCATACTTTCAGGGAAATGTTATAGAGCTTGCAAATGATTAGAAGTTGTGAGTAGTCTTCCAAAAGATGGCAGGTAAAATGCTGTTTACTCAATACAGACATCCTAACCTAAGTCCACTGTAGAATATCCATGGGAGAGATAAAAAATGCATAGTCTATGGAGACAAGACTAACCCGAAACAAACTAAAAGATAACATTGAATCAAAAAGAACAAAGCCTTGGACTTCACGAACCCTTTTACAAACCAGGAGAAGGAGAAGGTTCTCCGGAAGAGTAGACATCCTTTGTCTCGCGCGCGACATCCATAGTGGAATGCTTAATATCAGAATCGGTTTCAAATCAGGAAGTCAAACTCCTTTTTTGTAAAGGAGTTCGTGGATTTCAAGCTTTTGTTCGTTTTGTTTACGTTTTCTTTTAGTTGTTTTAAATTTGCCTTGTCTTTTTGGACTATAATATTTTGAGCTGTCGCATGATCCAGAAGGCAAGGATCACTTGTCTTGCGACACGCGTTGTGGAATCCTTAAAATCTAAACCCGGAAACTTAAAACAATGAAAAGACATAAAACTCCAAGAAGAGGGTTTATTTTACAGAATGATAAGATCACCAGTAAAAAACGGTAATAAAATTTAATTAGATAAGTCGTTAGTCGACTTAAAACATCTACAAAACATATAGGAAAAAAATTGAGTTTATTTATACCAGAACTTTTGTATAAAGAGGAAATACAATGCAAATTATACCAAAAATCATTCTAAGTATGCACTTCTTCTTGTTGAATTTTGAAGTAATTATACAAATCATAACCACTATACATGTAGTCTGAATGGTTCTTCATTTATTAATTTTTCGTTAATTATCATGTCAACGGGAGCATCGCATTGAAATGAATGAATTTGAACTGCTTTGTTCTTAACGGGGTAATTAACGTACCACTCAGGATATAATATTCCACAGGACTAAATGTCATCCTACCTAGACAAAAGGTCTGGCTTCAAGCTTAGTAGCCTTCTTTCTTGCTCATTAATTCCGCGTTCTGGGTTTAGAAGCAGCAAATATCACCTTTAATAACGTTGTAATGGCGTAAATCATGGTTTTGATGGAACATGGTTCCTGTGGAATTATAAGAGTTCTAAATAAACCTTGGCGCATTTTCCTTATATACTGTACAACACAATAAGATTTTATTGTTCTATATATATCGTCTCTGTTAATTGACAAGGAAAGATTCGTCCGTTTACTGAACACTAACATGCGAGCACAAAATATCTTTATTTCGGCATTGCAAGGATAAATTTGTTTGTATCATCATTTGTTATTATATCAGCACATTGGCTGGGGTTTGTAGTTTGTGCAGCTTTTGTTTTTCTTCAGGGGGGGGGGGTGGCGCTAATGTCAGGTAAGTAAAAGTGAAATTATGAATGAAATACAATCTTTTGTTATTATATCAGCACATTGGGGTTTGTAGTGTCAGGTAAGAAAAAGTGAAATAATGAATGAAAAACAATAAGGTTACTAGTATTTATTACGTTTGAAAGGGTTAGACACACAGTATCAATAAAACACTTGTATAAAACTGTTGTGTAATTAAAAGTAATAGGAAAAGAACATACATGTAATATTGTACAGACTGACAAAGACTTAATTAAATAAATTTTAAGTCACCGTATTAAAAAAGGGTCAAAATTAGATAAATACATTGTACAATACCTTAAGAAAATGTTATAGAAAGGGCAATCGAATGGAATTTGTTAGTAGTCATTCAAAAGAAAGCAGCTAGAATGTTGTTTATTCAATTCAGACACAATAACTTGAGTCCAGTGTAGAATAACTATTCCAGGGGTCAAAAGTGCATACTCCAAAGAGACAAGTAAAACCCGATTGGTTCATTTTACTTAAATTATATTTTTTTAATTTTGATGCTTAAAATGTCTTTATATGTGGCGTTCTACTTTTGGTTATGTTTAAACTGAACACAGTTATCTTAGAAACAAATGTCGTGTCTTCTGTTAATGAACTGACTGAATTTTCCCTGTTTTGTTCTTGGATAATTATAGTACCACTCAGATCATTACAGTCCACAGGACGATAGGTCACCCTTTTTTCTGACTTTATGCCACGTAGCCTTTAGTCTTGCTCCTAAATACCGTGTGTTGATATGATAAGCAGCAAATATCTCTTTAAATGTTTTTGGTTTAATCCGACCGGGATATAACATGTGAGAAAAAAAAACGCTATTCCGGTGTAAGTCGATGATGTTTATTTGATGTCGATAAAATTCATTATAAAAATAATTTAAAATTGAAAAAAAAAAAAATAATAATTTTACAGGTTTTAATTTATTTTTCGTTTATACCATTTAATCCCTGTGAAAACTGAAGTTTTTGTTCGAGTTTTTCTTTCTGTGGAGGAATATGTGTAATACGTTTAGTTGTAAAATATTGCCAAAACGAGCATGCCACTGAAAAAGGAAATATTGCAATGGTTTTTACTTTGAAGGAACAGACGAAGACCAACAAACATATGATAATTCCCTGAATATATACTCACAGCTAAAGACAGTTTTAAGTTAATTTGCTGTGAAGCAACACTTATTAACCTCATAACGCCTTCAAAGGATGATTTCGAGTTGAGAATTTAGAGAAAAGAATTGCCATCGACCTTTATTAAGACTATCGTTAATATAACATGATAGACTTGTGTATCAGTACGATTATTCCTGTTTGTTTACATTTTGGTTCAAAGAGCATTGCACAATTTCTTTTTTTAATAAAAGTTTAATTATATATATTTGCGTTGATATTAAGTTGTTTTTAATTTAGTGATAGAAATTCAAATGTCAGTAATTTAACCGTGCAAAAAAACATGGTAAACATTCTTAGGACCGCTTCGTTGGTCTAATGGATAGGTGCTCGGTACTACCTCGAGTGCGGATTGGTTCATTGGTTCGATTCTCGACCGGATCAAACCAAAGAATTTAAATTTGGTATTTTCTGAATTTCTGCTAAGCACGCAGCATTTTGGGGTAGGAGCAAAGACTGGTCGGTCCAGAGTCAGAATAGTGTGTCTTGGTAATTAAAGTGGAATATGTTCCTTTCGATTGTTGCTTTCGTGAGCTAGCACGTTTTAAATCCGACTCAGCATGTTGGTCTAGTACAAAACCAGGGTTCATTCATCATCATCATTGATTTAATTGTTGTTGTTGTTCTGAACATGCATGAAATATTTGCCACTGGACGTAAAGCAACGTTCAGTCAATTTCCCAATCATTTTGCAGCTGATAATATTCAAGGAAAAGAATGGTCCAATGACCAGTAAAATTCGATGATTTATGCACTTTTTAACATATACACTATTTTTCAAAAGTGAAAGTGGTTACAAATCGTTCCCGGACAACTTGAAAAGTTTCAATGCATCGAGAATATATCAAAATACTTTGAATATGGGAAATAAAATTGAACATTTCTTCCTATGCGGACGACAAACAAACACTGTCATCAAAAGGACATAATCATAGATCATTTTTGCAATTAAAAGATTATAAAGCAACGAACCTTATTACGAAAAGTTTGCGATAAGATAAAACTTGTTATAATGATTGGTAGGAAACATAAAGAATGATTGATGGATTGATTGATTGATTGATTGATTGATTAGTGT
The DNA here is from genome assembly GCA_032357055.1 of Geukensia granosissima. NCBI lineage: Eukaryota > Metazoa > Mollusca > Bivalvia > Mytilida > Mytilidae > Geukensia > Geukensia granosissima. The sequence continues at coordinate 3,108,888 of JAULBM010000023.1, read as the reverse complement.
TTAACGCCACATCGGTATAATTTCAGACATATCGCGGCGAATTCAAAGTATTAAATCGGTTTCTATTATATTACAGGGAACCGATGAACAATATTTCCTTGCTGCGAAAAATCGTGTCAAAAAAGGGACGTCCGATTTTCTGAATAAAATGCCTTGGGTTTACACAATAAACATTTGTCTCCGGTGTCTTCGATCAACAAGTATTTTGCTTTATTGATAATATTAAAAGATTTTCTAAGATAAAACTTCCGATAAAATCCTTTATCATTTTCGTATTTGACAAACGTAAGTAAGTGCAATATTTGTTTATGCACTATCTTCTGGTGATAAAATGACTGCGCACAAAAAATATGATTTAGTCCATAGAATCCTATAATTTGGAAAATCTTTTAAAAGTGAGCTGAACACAGTTATTTTTATTTTCGTATTTGTCCCCTATTGGAATTTCTTAATGATTTGAAAAAAACATAATTGATTAGATGGTACTGTCATTGCCAATTGTTCGCTGTATTTGGCATTTCATTTAAAAATTTTTGTTCGAAATCATTGAAAATCTGAGAAAAATATGTGTTTCTCGGCTTAAGCCTCCTATATTTCGTTTCCAATTTTGCATGACAGATTACACGAAAGTATATGATTTAGATTTAGTTTGCAGTTAAATGTAATGTTTAATGAAAACAACAATTGTCAGTTACTTTGTGAGGAAAAGGGTGTCTTCATTTTTTATTATTACTACTGGCTCTCAAGTTGAAAAAGTTGAAAGGAGAAAAGTTCAAAGATCTGTGTTCAGCATCCTAAACACTATTTAAATCGTCAGATTTTCTGCGTAATGGACACATAACGAAGACGTAAAAACTAACCATCGTTTTAGACAAATTTATGCCCTCCTGGATTTGAATAAAATTATATAAACACCTTTAAAGTTAATAATAAGAATTATTTTATATGAGGCGTGTCTATTTACCTTTTGTTAAGATGTCAGATTGACAAATATTATGCACTTTTCAAAGCAGACTGTCGATGTAAGGGGGATAAATCTGCTTTAACAGTTTGATCGCCTGAGGGAGATTATAATTATAAAATATAAATTATTTGTTTTTTGGATTTTGGTGGTAGGGTTGATCTTACAGTTATACCACGAGTTCTGTTATAAATTGTAAATAGTTCATGATAGTGCCAGTAAACAAGTCATGGACCAAGAGTCTACCGAGAGGCTGAACTGACCCATTGTCGGAATACTTTCTCTGTAACATTGTTTGTCACGGTGAAGAATTTGTTATATGAGGCGTGTCTATTTACCTTTTATAAAGATGGCAGATTGACAAAATAATTATATATATTTATACATGGTATATTTCATGTTAATGTTTCTTTTCTAGTTACCTCTGGAATTTAATTAAATCCAATATCAACGACCATTCAAATTGTTATCATAATCCTACAAGTAAAACAGTTATTTTACAATATTTACAACATAATGACGCGAAAATCACAAACAGTTTACCATTTTTCTTGTATCAATCACGCCTTTCGCACATCAATACCAAAGCAGTCGCCGTGACACCTCACAATAACTTGGTAACGTAGATAAACTCATTTGACGGTTATCACAAAATTAAATCAGAATGACAAAATTATTGAAGTTAACATTTGGCGTGCTGACAACCAGTGTAGTTTGTTATCGCTAAATGTTGAGTAATTACATCTCTGTACCTGAACACAGGTGTTTAAAAGTGATAATACACGTAAAATTACCGGATATATCAGTCAATGTTTGATTACACTTTTCATTTACTTTTCACCATTTTTTCTAATTTGACATAGGTTTGTTGTAGGGGTCTTGATCAAAATCCATGACAACCGGTAATTTTAATATACTCTTGAAAAAAAGAAACGCATAACTTTGTTCAAGTTTTTAAATAACAAATGAAATATAAATATAAAGCCTTTAGGTGCATTTTAATCATTTCAGGCGTCATTTCATTAGTGCCAGATAAGAATGGTGATACTGCAAAAGAGTATACACCATGTACTGCCTCGAAAGTTTGACAATTTTTTTTACACCAACTTCGTCATTAACTCATATCTTTACCTTTAGCATATAAATGACTAAGTGTGACGCTTGATCTTGTTATAGCGTAAGAACTATACCATGCCTAGTTTGGATACTGCCACTCGAGAAATTAGAATAGGTAGACTACAGGCCTCTCAAAGCGAAGTTGCAGGAACCGAAAATGTTAACCAAAGCACAATATCCCAAGGGACAGATTTCAGCAGACTGCCCCTGCAAATGACAGTCCCAGGAGTGGCAGACCACGTATTACTACATCAGAACAAATTGCTATATCCTAAAGTTCAATCTACTGACTTGATCAGTAACCGCAACAGCCACGGCAGTCGGAATACCTGGATTGCGGAGAGTCAGTTCCTAAACTGTTCAAAACCGGCTTCGTCAACATGAAATTAAACCAAGAAGATCAAACTTCGCATCAATATTAATGTCTTTCCTCAGACGTAAAAGAATCATTTTGAGCAACAGATTGAGGGGCTGGACATTTCAAAACTGGCGGAAAATATGGTATACCGTCCTAGGAATAAAGTTACTCGTTCACTTGTGTCCAGAAAGTGGACAGCTTCTGCGGATGCAGCGTCATTATGTTAGCGGCGATCTCAAATGACCATCATTCAGGCCTCGTGCACGAACCAGGCAATTTAACAACCTAAAGATACAGGGACGAAATCCCTTACCAAACCATGTTCTTGCAATTGATCTACAAAGGGAGTTATTCCAATAGGACAATGCTAGGCCGCACACATTTTGTAAAACAAGATACTGTCTTGCCCTCCTAATGCCCGGATCAGAATCCGATTGCACATCTATATGACACTTTGGATAAACATGTACACAATTGCCAATCTCCTCCTCAGACGCCAAATCATCTTCGCCAAATGTCACAACACGAATGGCGAAGAACACCACGGAATAATGAACATTAATTGACTCTTTGCCTAGGAGATGCCGAGTAGTGCTAGCCACTCGAAATGGCCATACAGGTTACCGACTTAGAACTAGCAGGAAGTCACTTGGAAATGTGTTCTAATCACTTTTAATCATGAACTACCACTTAACATCAATTATTGTCAAAAACAACAATGAATATCTTAAATACCGAAATTTCCACTATGCGTTTCTATTTTTAGAGTATATTAATGGACCAGGTTAACTTAAAGCCTTCATTGCATATTTCCTGCCATTAAGGGATAAGTTTCGTTCAACTATGTGACCTTGGCATTGAACTTAGGCGAACAATCCATATCGTCAGGCGACTGGCAACAATAAAACCAATATCTGAGGAATAAAAATTTCAGACACGTCTCTGGGTATGAGTAAAGTGGAACTCGTATGTCCTCGTGCTAAAAATTCTCCTTTGATGGTGGGTTACATTATTGTTTAATATTATTGAGTAACTAGTATATGAAGTTCCTATCCGATATATAAATTTCAATTTTTCAGCTTTGATCTTACCAAATACAATTAATATACTACAATTTAGTAACAACATCTTCAGGATTAATCAACACTCCATTGCTTAAATTGTCACTGTTCTGAAATTTGGGTATGCCAAGAAATGTAGAGACTCGACCCTGCTTGCTGTCATATGGGATGGATTTCTCCTCTGCATCCTCCTCATTTTCAAACAACGAATAACGTGGATTAATTTCAGCCATATCTTCGCTAGCTGGACGAATATAAAAATCGTCTTTATTTTTAAGGACGATAGTGTCTTTCGATGCAGATTTTTTTATTTGAGGCCTGAAAAGAAAAGAAGATTCACATTTAAAGCAGTGTATTTTATAGTTCCCCAGTCTAGTACTCTATAAATTATAGCTTGTTTAAGAAACAAATATTAAAATAGTTGATAAATTCATATCTTTGGTGGAATAGTCTCCTTAAAATATTACATTTCTTTAAAAAAAAACGATATTTTCTAATGCCACAAAGATAACAGTAATTTTCTAATTGTTAATTATGTTTTCTTGATCAATGGAACGGTTTAAAAGTGTAAATGTTTGAATTCAGTATTGCACTTAGTCCTTCTTCAAATGATTTCATATAACAAGAATTTTTTGGTCCATGTAAAGAAACATGTTCATATTTTTTATTATCTGACATTTTGATTGCAAAAACGTTTACACTAGCTTTATTAATAATAATAATACTGAACTGATTTTGAAATAACTTAGTATTTCTGAAATCAGGAAGAACATGAAAAAATTCCCTTGGATACCCAAGGAAGTTGTGTTTTCATACCAACTAAGAATATATATGGTTATGTTTTGGGATCTGATCTGTTTTCGATAAATTAAATTCAAGAGCACTGAAAATACGCAAGGGTCTAGAAAAGTATTGCACGTTGTAGTTGTCCCTGCCGTCCGAGTTGGCTTCCCGTTTCGATTTGTTTGGATTTGAGTGCTTCTTTTGCTCTGTTTGGATCTTCGAATTCCTATGGTTTGGTTCAAATCCTACTGATTAGAGGTTACTTCTTGAAATGGGCATATAGCGTACAAATATACTCCATATTTATTCAACATTGGTAATTTTGTAGTTTGTCATTTTCCCAATAAGGAGGGGTAGGACCGACATCCCGCTCCCAGCCCCTCCCCCACCTCCATGATGCTCATTAATGTTTTTCTTTTCATACCGTTAAAGAATATATTGTTAAGGTATGAGAGGCTGAACCGTTTTTGAAAATAGCTTTTTTAAATTTTTAAAATGAGGGGATGGGACCGTCCCCTGTTGATGTCCATTGAACTTGTGGGTTGTGTCAACCCCTAATGATGACAATGGAACTAGTTTTTTCAATTAAGAATATGTATGCTTAAGGAGTGGGGATTTAAACCGTTTTTGAGAAATCAATCATTTAAAAAAGAGGAGATATGGCTTATTCCCAGGAATTACCGTTTATGAGATAACTTGTAGTTTTCGAAAGAGGGGGTGGCTGGTGTAGCGCCCGGGTGGAGCATAAACTTTGACTTTTGATAACAGATAAGAAAATATACAGTTTATTTATGGTGGTGATGTAAACTTGTTTTGACATATTTGTTTTTGAACATTTGAAATGCAATTACTAAGTCAAGTTTCCGTTCCGTATTCAAAATAACCTAAAGGAATTGCTTGACAAATAATTCATGTACATTTTCCTACTCTGCATCCATACCCCTGGAAAAATGATTCAAACAATTTGGCACAGTCTACATCTCAAGTGCAAACACTGAAACAAAATTCAGATCCGTATTCCATATAACCAGCAGGGAGTTGAATGCCAAAGGAATTAAATACCCTTAGTCTACCTGTAAACCTAGTCAAAGGCACTATTGAAAATCCGACCTTAGGCAAAGTTCTGCCTAAAAGCGTAATTAATAACAAAGTTTCATTTGATTGCTGTGATTATACCGAACATAAGGCACATACGTATAAGCCGAATAGCAATAAGATTCCCGTGCTTATTCTCGATAATAAAGGATATGGGAAGAAAGCCGGGAAGATGACAATCCATTCCTCTTAACATTTTTGACAAATCACCTGCGTACAAAGCGTTTTTCTGTATAAATCTACATCAGGTATGCTAGAGCTTAATATGAAGTACAAATAAGAACATCTGTTAAAAAAGAACTTCTCATATTTTCAGACAATGTAAAAATCAATGCACGCGTACCAAAATAAACAAAACTGAGTACAGCTTCTATCAGGTCGTGTTTAAGACGGCGTACATTCCCAACGGTGAGTAGATCAAGATTAAAATTATAGACTGTTATATCACCAAAACATATTCAGTTAACGAAAAAATAACCATACACATGAAGCACGTACGGGAATTGTTTACTGCATACATCAGCACTTAGAAAAGGTATACTCTTTATGGAATTATAAGAATAAAGACGGCAATCATTCCTTATTTACATTTAATGCTTTTGTTTTGAACTAAACAAGAATAAAATTGATTAAATTGTATCTTTCAATTACAAAAACAGATTTTGCCACACATCAATATTAAGGAGGTTCGGGGGGTCTAAATAAAAATCGATAGAATTTTTTTATACATTGTCAAAAGTAAACCTATATTGTGCTGTTCGAAAAATTACAATCAAATGTTTATGTCACCGTTCTCGTTTTTAAGGATAGCAAGTGCAAAATCCTACATTTTCTGTTGATTGTATAGGGAAAAAATACGTGTTTCTCGATTTAAACTACATAAAACGATAGAATTCCAAAATAAAATAGGAAATGATAGCTTTTACCATATATTATCAGGAAATAAAAAGAAAAATTAGGGTCACCAATCTCGTTTTCTTGCTACATAAATAAATCTATGTTCTTAATAAAATTTAGTCATTGGAGTTACTTTCCCTGGCAATGTTCAATTTTTAAAATGTTAAAAAGCTCTTTATCCATGAGAATGTATAAAAAATGAATATGCCATTAAATGAAGAATTACAATATGATTATTCAGTTTTAATTTCGTAACAGTATGTTTTTCCGAGAAATATTATTTGCAATTATAGAAAAAGTAATTACCACAAAATTGCAATCCATGACGGCGGAAGATACCCGAACCTCCTTAAGACATAAGCTAGAGATAATCGAATGCAGATAATGTACATTAAAAAAACTCCAGGTTCCGATTATAGCAAAATTATTTTTTTCTGGTACATCTAAAATATTGTTATTTTTAGACAACTGTAAAGAGTACTTTTAATATATATCATTTTTTTTAACAATGGGAGGAGTAATGTAATTTTTTATGTTGGTTGTTTCTAATCTAAAGTTTTTGACTCATTGCAAGTGAATACTAAGGAATTTATAATTCTTTAAATTATGTTTGAAATTTATTCACAAATAAGAAAAAGACCATTTAAGAATGATACAGTTAGTTGATACATGCATGACAAAATTTCAGCATTTCTTTAACGGGTTTATACGAGTTGAATATACTAAAAAATCATAATTGATTTCGCCATCTGACATTTTGCAATATTTGTGAATTGATATAAAAGACGAACTGTAGATGATTGGTAAAAGACAGACAACAGTTACCGTAGTTACCGATTTGTTTGCAATGTGTGGGCTTAAGCATTGTAGAAAAGTGTATAATTTCATTTATAAAATTCAGTCTTATACTTATATGATGAAAATCTTTTCGTTGCTTTCATCAAGCTAGCCTTGATCAAAGCAATAAAAAGATATATGAACGTGTACATAAGCTTTGCACTATAAGCCTTTATGTCTGGTATAAAACTATGGCATTGATAATGTAAGCTCATAATATCATAGCACATAAAAAATTTATTTTAATATCTTTAAGAGTAATTTCTTTTCTGAAAATAGACAAACAAAGGGTTAAATTGTAAAGAATATACTAATTATCAGAAAATTGTGTTGCGGGGGTAGGGAACTCTTATGATATTTAACCCATTAGCCTTTATCTAGTACAAACTGACCGTTGACCTCTGACACAGTAACACACAATGGACAGCACGGCAGCAGCGAAAGGAAGTCCCAGTCCGAGACTGACAGCCACAGCTATTCCTGTAAACCAACAACAGAATTGTCATCTAAACCATTAGCGGGTTTTAAAATTGTTAATTATGCCCTTCTGGATATTTCAAGCAGACCACATTGTATTTCTGATTATTTTTCTGCCCTTTTTTCGCCGATGTAAAGACCGTTTACCACATATAAAAAGATCTTTAGAATCGCACTAATGTAGACTATTCCCAAAAGACACTGACATATGTAAACAATTTTACAGATTTATCTGAATGAAACCTAAAACCCTTGTTATCACTGAAAATCATATACCGTAACAGATAGCTAATAAATGTTCATTGTCGCATGATACACATTAGTTACATTAAAGACGACGAGATGCGAAAGTCTGTAAAGAGTTATTGCTATTAAAATAAATGATGAAACCTGTGAACAATTAAAACCCTCAAATCGTAAGTCCTAGAGACCTAGGACCTTAACCGAACAACTTGGGACATATTAAACAATGTCAAGGTCAAAGGTCAAATTTCAAGGTCGCATCGGCATATATTACTTATAACATGTTATAGAGAAAATGTGTATCTAATAGAATGTCTGCATTTGTTACATTGGGTCCAAAATTAATGGATCAACCAGAATAGACATACGGCCGAAAAAAAATTTTTGATTCAAAATGAAGGTTTTTGTAATATCCGTGAATCAGAAGGAGACACAAAAAACTTGAATTACAAAAGTGTTCATCTTAATACACCCTACTAAAATAACGTCAAGGTCACTAGCAACCATTAAAAAAATTAGCAAGCAACCATACATTTTTTTAATCTTGAAGGCTATGAGCAGTATGGAAATGACATTTTTAATACCGGATATTACTGATATTCTTAGTAACCAGCCAAATTCCTTAATATGGTAATAGACAGAATATTTATGCGATGGACAAAAATGTGTGTCTAGCAGAAATCCATATTTGTTACTCTGGGTCCTAAATTATTTGACCAAATTTGATGGAACTAGTGCCAAAAATTTTTTTTCAGTCCAAAATGAAGATTTCTTTAAGAATATCCAAATATGAAAGGAGAAAGTAAGAAATTTTAAATAATAAAAATGTTCAGCGTAATATGTCCTTAAAATAGGTCAAGGTCAAAGCTCTTAGCAACCACCAAAAACTCCTTAGCAACCCAATAGTTTGAACTAAGGAGGATATGATTAGTATAAAAATGACATTTTTAAAATTGCAAATATCGTGGACTGCTCATTAACAGTGAATATTACATAAATATAAGACCTTACATTTGTTTTGTGAACAAATATTCTAAATTTTATATTCTAACATTTTGATACACAAATATTTTAACGTAATATAAAATTATATATCAGAGCTTTTAAATTTTGTTAGATTCATTGTATTTCTATCTCAATCATATCTATGTTTATGCCCAAACACGAAATAATACGCATTTATAAAAAAAAAGCATAATAAAGCTGTTCATTACGTTTAGCAAACAATGTCTCCAGATGTCATCCTTCAACTTTTTGGTCACTTTTTTCTAAATTGATAACTTAATCTATTATTTGCTATGTCAAATTCTCAAAAATCATTTAAGTATGCTATGTCTGTAGTTGACATAGTTATTACAGTTACGTTTGATTGTCCTACAAAGTTGCAGAAATATTTTGTCATTCGATTGAATTTATTATATATTTAAACATTTTTCTGCATAGGAAGGTGTAGTTTTGCTCATTATAAAGAAGGCATATTGCAATTTTTTTTTCAATAAGTATCCAACATAAAAACGCTATTCGTTTTTGGTTTGAAAGAAGAATTACAACCACAACTTACCTGGATCAATCTTCCCAGATGTCGACACTTTATTACTTCCTGCCATGGGTGTAGCTGTATCAGTAAAACCCAAACTAGGTTCAGTTGTTTCAATTGAGAGCGTAGTTGTTTCTGTTTTAGACGGGCTAATGGTTGTTGCAGTTGTTTCAATAATGACCGAAGTTGTCATTGCAGTCTCAGACGCAATCATGGTTGTTGCAGTTGTTTCAGTAGTGACCGCATTTGCTGTTTCGGTCCAAGACGAGCTCACAGTTGTTTCCATGGCGACCGTGGTTGTTCCAACTTTATCTTTTAAACAATCGTTTTCAAGAACTGTATCAGTATCTGAAAACCAGTTTCAGAACATTTTTTTGAGTATTCTATTCATGGTTTTCCTTTTAAATCAAAGGTGTTAAGATTAAACCGCTCCCTTAATTTTTTCAATCTTTTTTTCATTTGTTGTGATATTTTTTCTTGATAAATTTAATAAGTACCACTATGTCTTTCTTTGAATTGGAATAAAGTTTTCAATCATGGTATATAGAGTCTTAAAGACGTTTCCAGTTTATAATGACATTTCTGTTTCCTGCCTTTTTATTGGAGAAACATGTTTATTTGGTAAGAACAGGGCATATCCATAAAATGACTATGTCCGTGAACCATGACTCAGTATATTCCTGACAGTAGCTTGCGTTTATAGTATTAGTGTAATAGAAGATCATTCCATCCAAATATTTAATCAATAATCATTGGCTGTAACAATTATTCTATGAATGCTGGAGCTTTTCAATTATATAAACTGTAAAAATATTTAATGACACACCTATCTGACAGACAAACGGCAACTGGGCACTGCAGTTAATAGAATTATCTCTCTGCAACTGGCCATTATAGAGTAGTGCAGGAAAACAACTTGATGTATCTTCTAAAAGGTCATCACCTACATGTGAAAAAAATATTGATTTGCATTTATTCGTTGCTGCATTGTTTGTGTGCATTATGTTTTTAATGGATTTTTGAAAATGAGTTGCGGAAATTTTTTTGGTGTTCAGTATTTTTACAATTCCTACTGTCACCTATTTGAAAAAAAACTTAATCTAACCCAGAAATCGTCGTTTTATATCCTTCGTGTGATTGTTAACATGGTTCTATTCGAAGAAATGGATAAGCATAACCGAGTAAAAAATCATACCAGTCTTACCACCAAATTACTGTAAAACGTGATGGACGGCTGTATACCTCCTTTTCCGATATTTGGTCCCGAGCGTACATGATGAAAGTTAATCCAGAAAAGCGCTTCGTACGCAATATAACTAAGGCAGTTACAATTGTTGTTTCTATTTTGTCAACAATCTGTTGGATACAAGAGAAAAAACACAAGACGCTATTTTTTAGAATTTGTTTTGTGCCATCGGGAATTTAGAGAACAAACGTCAACAGCTTAACACGTACACATCTTCCTACTTTTGGGGGCCTAGCGTGTCTGATTAAGGTAAATCCAGAAAAGATAAGGATTGTGTCCGTCTTAGATATATTCGGTAATTTTTCTTTTATATATTATAGGATAAAGTAATATATTGAGAAGAACCAGAGGTCACAATCACTCTGGAAAAACATCTCATGCTTTAGCAAATTTGGTTGGAGTGCAGTCTCTGACATTTACCCCATATCTTTTTAATTTCATATATACTAGCAGAGTTTTGCTTTTTGTGTGCATTTACCAATGTTATAAACGTCTAGAAAATGTACAACAACGCAAAATAAAATACAAATACAAACGAAATGATAACTAAATATTTCGAAAAACAGATTCTATTCATAGGTTGTAACTGCCTGATTTAAAATGGCGATCGTTTTTTTTCCCGACAAGTAAAATATTTTTGTCGTTCCAAGTACCTTACAAAAGGAATTCGAAGATACCAAAGGGGCAGACAGAAATCGTTAAGTCGAGGACAGACAAGACCATGGCCAACA
>JAULBM010000023.1:3079986-3091242 GCA_032357055.1 Geukensia granosissima | reverse complement strand
TGGTTTTTGTAGGGTTCGTGTTACTCCAGCTTTAGTTTCAGTGTAGTGTTGTGTGTTCTATGTTTGTCTTTCGTTTCATTTTGTTGACCATGGTCTTGTCTGTTTTCTGACTAAACGATTTCTGTCTGTCCCTTTGGTATCTTCGAAATTCTTTTATTCATCTTTTAAGGTAAGAATGATAAATTCTGAATGTTAAAAAGCATAAATTCTTGAGTGGCATGGATGTCTACCAGAAATTTTCCAAAACTTTAACAAATGTCTTGTCGCAAACTAAAATAATCAGGATTATACATGGAATATTCATTTCGTAAGGACAAAATAATAAATTTTGAATGTAAAATAGCATAACTTTTTTAGTCGCATGGATTATTACCAGATATTTTCCAAAATTCTAATGTCTTTATCATGATGGCAACCGACAAATTTCCGATGTGATGACTTCAATCTTTTCATGAGAAACCCTTGGTTCAATACGTTTTTTGTCAGCTGCATCACTCTATAAATAAAATCCTGATAGGAAGCATACGTCCATGAGTGCAGGTGTGGTTGGCATGTTGCTAGACGATTTTGTTACGACTGTGGGAAATTTTTGAAAACGGATTTGGTATCGGTCAACCAAATCAATTTCCGGAGTGATGATAATGGGTAACAATCTAGCACCCCTTTTCGCCGATGTATTTTTCTTGTACAAAGCTGACTTCATTCAGAGCCTTTTGCAGAGAAAAGAGACAAAATCCTCCTTTTACACGTTCCTCTATACAGATGATCACTAAAGAACTATATTTTTTTAATATGTTGAAAGCATCTTCTCCATTGAACTTGAAAATACAAGTTTAAGAAAGTTTAATAAAAATGAGAAATTTTAGTATGCTATACATTTAAAATACAACGGAAACAGATAAGTCCACGTTCATACCTAGACTTACATGTACACCTAGAAACTGACAATCAAGGCGTGTTAAGATCAAAACTTTGCGACAAGAGATCATATTGGTTTTTATAAACTTTCCGTTCATGTGTGGCAACATTCCAGCTGCACCTCGATATGAAGTGTGTATTTTTCAGTTGATACGGTAATCTTAGGCTTGTGCTTCCTATCCTGAATTTTGGCTAGAGAGGGTTGCTGCTGGCAAGAAAGCTACTGAAACAGGATTTACTTGCGAAAGATTGAAGTCATAACTCCGAAAAAATTGGGTTGCCAACGTGATTTAGTTGACCGGTACAAATATCCTTTTGACAAATGACAATGAATATCTTCCCATTGTTGTCACTACAAATCCGTTCCTATACCGGTTGTGAAAATTTGGTGTGCCTAAACACGGGGTTATATGACGGTTGACAGTGTATTTTTGTTGTGTGTTATATGTTTGTCCTTCGTTTCATTTTGCTGACCCTGTTAATGCCTGACTTTTAACTAAACGATTTTTGTCTGCCACTTTGGAATCTTCGAATTATTTTATAAAAGTTGTCGGACAGTGTCCATCAAAAGAACAGGTTTAGAAACGGTGTCCAAATTTCGTTGAATGTGTCTCAGGAGATAGAACCCCTCCTAAAGGTGCGTTCGTTGTTTGGGCGGGGTGTACAAATTCTTACACCGTGACGGACGGGAATGAGCTGATAAATATATACACAGTAAGAAGGAGCCAACGGAATGCCCCGTTAAGGAAGGGGAAATAACAATTGTGAATGAAAAATCGTCCGTCTTGTCGTAAATTTTTATGTAAATTTTACCTTGTGAAATATACACATCTAAGTCCAAAAATGGACATTTGAGGCTATTCTTATTGGCTTTATTCAAGGATAATTTCTTTAGATAAATCTCTGTAGAGTATTTGTAGAAATCTGAATTATTAACGCAAAATATATCATCATGGTAGCGGTAGATATTGTTAAATTTGTGTATCAAATCAGATGTAGAAGCCTCCTCTCATACAGTAAAGAAACAATCTGCAATTAAAGGAGCACAATTTGTGCCCATTGGAATCCTATGACCTGTCTATAATATTTTATTGCCAAAACGGAAAAGTAAGATAACAGTCATTTCCATTGCTCATAAAATAAAACGAATAACTTACATCAATACACAAACCACTACAAGTAATACTAAAATGAGAAACACGAACACTAAAAAATGAAGGCCTGTTCATGTGATCCGGAAGGGTTAACAGTTGTCACGTTTGTTCCTTTAAATGTAAATAGAGCATGTAAAAATTCACCATATTGATTCAACATTGGTAAACTTGTATTTTCAAATTCTGCTGCATTAGTAGCACAAGCACAACTCGTCTGACTTCGTCTGACTTCCAAATTATTTTTATAGGCAAAAAAGAAAAATGTTTTATGATATGGATTTGAATCTATCATTTTTAGCAATTAAAACGGAACTACATGTCACAGATTTATCACTCAAAGGCAAATATTGTATTATTCAATACCTATTTGATAACACAAAAATAGATTGTTTAGTTAAGTTCGCGAACCGATTGTCAAATTTCTACAATGTATTAATAAAGTCAACATGCAGACAGATATATATCCATAAATGCTTAACATTTTGTCCCAAATATAGAAACAGACAGATTTTGAAGTATTACATCATTCACAATTTCTACATAACTTTAATTTGAAAATGAAAAGATATAGGGCAAACGTCACAGAGACTGCACTCGAACCACGAGAAAAACAGAGTCATTTACAAATCTACAGGTCTCTGCAAGGCTTTCGACAAGGTTTGAATGCAACTTAAAACCATATATTGTTTTGGGAGGCAATTTAAGGCTGGTAACAGGAATTAGACCTTAGGTTTTGTTCTCATTGCCTTGAATTGCAATGTCTTTCACCGTTTTATCTGAATTGTCCAACGAATACAGATATAATACGGAAGTTAAACCCAACTGCAACCAACCACTAAACCAACGATATATATAGAGTCAGATTTTTTTCTCAATTTGATGATTTGTCAAGAACTTTCTATTGTTGTAAATCTTCGATTTTTAAAATTTTCGATTATGACTTATCATATAGTTACCTGACACGGATAGTTTATGTAATTCTTGAATACATAGGGCATAGAAATGATTAGAATAATGACTTTTTTAAGTTTTGATTTTGGCATAAAACTATATAGTTATTATTTGTTTTGTTCGAAAGTCTACATTTAGAACGTTAAGAAAACGTGTTGAGCATTTCCAAATTCGTATAAATCTCCTAACACGTTTCCCGCAATAGTTCGTGATCAGGCGTTCCCTTTATAGTTATTTCCATACCATTTTTGTCACATTAATCTAAAATAAGTACGGTTCAAATATCACGGAGAAAATTATTTTTATATATATACACCATTAAGCTGAAGAGAAGAATTTAGTATACGCCCTAGTTCCCTACTTGCACAAACGATTTTTGAATAATGTCAACGTTAATTGCTTGAAACGTATGAATGATTGATTTATCCACTTTATTAACACAAAGATTGATTTACTGCGTTAGCATGCTAAATAATGTGTACAAATATGCATCCGTATTACTTAGAATACACCATGAGCTGTGTAACTAATGATCATTTATATAGGTATGATGCACTGAACATTACAGTTTGCACAGTCCAGAAAATATATTCCTACTCTTTCGTAGCACTTTTTTCTTCTTCTCATATCATTGTATATGGTAGCTAGGTTATGTTGGTTTTCTATTTGATCAAATTTGTTTATGTGGTTTCTTTTTCGGAAGTTTTAGACTGTTGTCTTTTCCTAGGTATTCTATTTGATAATACAATAATAATGAAATGGGTTCAATGTACATGTGAAACTAAATCATATCATGCAAGAATAAGACAACAACCACTTTCTTATCGGGGGGGTGGGGGGGTGGTCTAGCTGACAGAAAATTTTTTTAGAATTAATTTGCATTGTAGTTGAAAAAAATTAATGCTGTCTCTTGCTAGAAAAAACTAGATGTTCAAAACACCTAGTGATCTGGGATGGGGGTGCGTAGATTGGAAAAGAAAAAACCGCGTTATCTCGCAAATTTCATGGTAGGAATAAATTTTGCTTTCCTTCTCACAAGAAAAAAATATTTTGTCAGGGGAAGGTTTGGAAAAAAATTTAATGAACACAATGAAAATCCTAGCCCCCCACCCCCCTCGATTAGAAAATGGTTGTTGCCTAATCAAGTTCCATTGACTGAGGCTTTTAGAGAAGTTTTTCATTATAAAATAAAGCTAAGTATACATTCATGCATTTTTATTGCCTGTTCTTTTTATCTGCTATAAGATAAAACAAGTATATTTTTATAATTAAACTAATGTAAAACAATTGATTATTTTGAAGTTGAATTTTTGATATTTTAAAATAGCAAAAAATACTTCTTTGTATTTTTTTTCTCTTTCTCTTTTGTCCCAACTAAAACCACTATATTTACTATTATGTTTATATTTAAATACAACAAGGCATTAGATAGCCATCTACTTCATTATGGTAATGAGCTGAATGCTTTAAAAATTAAAAAAAAAACAAGTAATGAAATGCGATGTCTTTATACTATAAAAAACGGAAATCGAAGATACCAAAGGGGCAGACATAAATCGTTAGTCGAAAGACAGACAAGACAATGGCAAACAAAATGAAACGAAAGAAAAACATAGAACACATTGCAATACACTGAAAACTAAAGCTTGAGTAACACGAACCCTACAAAAACCAGGGTGAGTTCAGGTGCTCCGGAAGGGTAAGGAACTGCTGCTCCATTAGTCGCAAAAAACACAAAATCTATCTTGCTTATTTTTAAAAGTGTTGTATTAGATAAGGAATAAGTCTTAAAGTTACCATCATGATATTGGATGTTGCTGACAAGGCGAAACATATAAATGACGGTTCTATATAGGCGTTACGGCTTAATAATACCGGATGTAAGAACGGTCGATGCAAAGTAATGCTAGACTACGGTGATAATGAAATCTGAAAACCGATCGACAAAGGCAGACAGAATAGTTTGTTTGTCGCTAATGGTCGTAAGCCAGAGGGAATGTTTGTATATCGAAATAATTTTCTATATTCTATGAACTTTTGTGAGTGTTGCGTTGAACGCCCACAATCAAGTTTGACCAAAGAAAATAATACCAAATGAACGTACCCTTCATATCATCCAGGGTCATCATTTTCAGTTAATATTTTTCCTTTTTATTGATTTTTGCTCTCTCAGATATCTACTGTATATCTATATAAAACTTTTTTTGAGTTTGCACAAACAGGTTGAAGTTAAAGATCTTGAACTTATAGTTTATTTAGCAAAGATATATTAAGGCAAAAGATGTTTCTTTTTTAATGAATGATATGTCTGGTTTGATCGGAACTTCATTGGAAATCTAAAAAATCTAAATCAAAAGTGTCTTACGTTTCATGTATAAAACACAAAATTATCCATGTTAAATAAATATGGAAATTAACATATTTTTCGGAAGCAAGTTTTGTTGACGACCTTGGCCTCAACGTCATCATTATCCCAGTTTACAACATAAAAATAGTATCTTTTATTCTTGTTTGCGAAGAAACTATACTAATTACCGGAATGAAACTTAATAAAAATTGGCAACGATGAATACCGTAACAGATTGAGGTCATATGTGTTTCCACGTATTTTTAAGTGAAATTTATTTTAAAACTGCAAATTAACGTCATTGAACTTAAAGGAGAAAGAATTCGAAGATGCCAAAGGGGCAGACAAGTTATATATATTTTTGGAGAAAGGACTCTGCTTGTTTAAAATTTCAATTGCGATTTACTAAATCTTTGTTTAAGCTTTTAATATTCTAAAGGTTGAATCATGAAGGTTTTTAAATTTGCTGTGAGAAACATCCCCAGTTCATTCAATGAGACTATTCGGACAAGGGAAAATTGTTAAGCATGAAAGTAAGACGTCGCGTCAATATATCAGTCTGTCACTTCTCTGAGAAAGTCATAATGACAAAAAAAAAATGTTTCTTTTAATTGCTTAATTTTTTTCTAAGGTGTTAAGGATTTTGAAATTTAGGAATAGAGTAGACCTATATGAGTTGAAGAAACATATTCAAGCCGGATTCTCCATTTTGGAAATTTTAAATAACATTTAAGGAAATGTTTGGCAAAATCTTGTCAACCCCTTTTTGTATAGGTGCATTATAACTTCCTTTTTAAAAGTACCTGGTAATGGTAAAAGAAATTCGAAGATTCCAAAGGGGCAGACAGAAATCGTTAAGTCGGAAGACAGACAAGACCATCGCCAACAAAATGAAACGAAAGGTGAACATATACACACAACACTACACTGAAAACTAAAGCTGGAGTAACACGAACCCTACAAAAAGTGAGTTCAGGTGCTCCGGAAGGGTAAGCAACTCCTGCTCCAATAGTGGCACCCGTCGTGTTACTCAGTAGTCAAACCCGGTGTATAGTCACAATCGATTTTCGTCCCAACTGGTATAGGAACGGATTTGAATTCAGGGCAGTCGGAAGATATCCATTGTCATCTACTTTTTTTAACTAAGAGTTAAATTTAACTCCATGTTAATTTTTTTTGATTTGCACAGGATTTAACTACAGCTTAAAATTTAACCAAGATTTAAAGATGTTGAACAAACGGATGTCTCTGCAAAGCCTTCAACAGGGGTGGAATCCCACTCCCCGTAACAAGTTCTTAATCGCGCATGCGTATTTGTTTACAAAACGTTATGCCATTTATCATTCAAAGAAAACCGTCACCTTTATATTGGAATGAAAAGTCAATATTTTGTTTGATTGTTACAGACTTTAAGCAAGGCTAAATAGTTCTTTTTCTTCTACGAAATAAGTTTTTGTGCCATTTGATTTTGCAATTTCATAGCCAATGATTCATTAATTTTTTAAACGTCAGAAAATTAACCTAAGAATGTTAGGAACGAATTTTGTTCCTGCAAATTTTTGTCCTTCCCTCAGAGGTATTTGAATTCATGCTGATGTGTCACCTCTGGCATGTATCGCCTACACCGTGTCCACTCGGCCACCTAGTTTATATAAAAACATAGCTTTCGGTGACCGGGTGATGTCTTTACACGTCAGCATGTTTAGAGATAGAACAATTTACATGATTTAATGTTAAGTGAAGATGGTATTTTTTGTTTTTTTTTATACAATTGCAGGTTTTTTTGTATATTGTATAGGAACTCAAAACGAAGTTTTTCATTTCACTGTCAAAACATATATCAAACATAACATAGTCCATGACCATTTTAGTAATTAATGTTAAAAACACATTCTGCACATTTCACATAGGAAAACTTATATGTTTATGGTCATTCTTTTTAATCCTGTTGAAAAACACACTTTTAAAGGGTTATTTTCGTTCCAGACATTTATTTGAATATTCCAGACATATTTTCTAATTAAAAAAGTCAAAGATATTGCAAAAAATTTCAGAAAATTGAAATTGACATCATTATCAGTTTATTATAATAACATTAATTAATAATTTTCGAAAAATGTTTGATTTGAGATCTAGAAGACTAAATGAACACGAAATACACAAATGTTCATCATAAATTTATAACTCAAGATTCACCATGTGTTTCATCAAGTATTTATACCAGCATGATTTGTGATTGATACATGTCAGAGTATTTTTCCATTTTTCAAAATTTTCTTTGGTCTGATATGTTTTCAAGTGAGTTGCATATTAACATATTATTGCAGTTATAGTAAATAAGTTTTTTTGACTCATAATGTCAAAGAGTAAGCAATTATAATTGATCTTTTTTTAAAAGAAAGAGTATAGAATATATGCCAGAAAGACAAGGTTTACACCTTACTTAGGTTTACAACTCGTATTAAAAAATCAAATTTAACTTCATGTAGACACTTTTACTGGATTTACCTTGATCAGACACGCTACGGGCTAGACACTTTTTGATTTAGTTAAAGCTTCGTAATGTTCTTGACAAACGATAAATTATTCAACATGGTTTTTTTTTAAAAGAAACATAATCACATTCTTAATTATTATACCTTTTTTCTGTTAAAAGAGTAAATGTGCGATTAGTAGCTATAATGTCAGTCAAAACCTCTATCACGAGCGCATGAGGCGACAGAGCTGTTTACATGCAACGCGTATTTAATTCCTACATCTATATTAATTTTGTTAGATTTTACATGTCACCACAATGTTTAAATTCACTTTGTCAGAGTTTTCATATTTCAAGTTACGAATATGCCCTTACTTATTCCTTTTGGTTTCAATGAGGTCAACTTGTGTAGGTTTGATAAAAATGTCCCATTTATCCGATGTACAAATACTGGAATTTTTAGTTTTTTTGTTTTTTGTTAGAAATTGTTATCTTTATGATTAATTAAATCCCTCACAATCTTATTTTTTTATATTTGTCTCAGTGTCACAGATTAGCCTGTTATTTACGTTTTCTGGTATTTTTGACACATAAGTTTTTCGCTACTACCTCCACGTGTTAAGTACAATAAAATACAACATTGGATGAGTGGACAATTTAAATAATCAGGACAATGATTATAACCTGAGCCGGTTGAGACTTAACATGTAAATTTGTTATTGGAAACTGCAAAAGTCTGTTCCTTTCCGATAAAGCTTATCTTCTGAATTGGTTGAATATAACTGCAAAGACGGAAGTTTGTTTTCTCAGTCAGCGTTCCTTTTTTTAAGTTTTTTTGGCACAAAAAGTAAGTTTGAATTTCTTAAATCAAGGAGAGCTACTCACCTGCGATCAATTGAATCCATTAGCCACCGTAAAAAGGCTTGTGCTAGCTGCATTTCTTTCAGTCGACTTGCTGTCTTGTCTTTATTATTTTCGTAATATGGGGCTTGAATTTCTGGAATGTCTGATAATTTTCTATCCATTGTGTATTGTTTGTATAAGTCTTTGCTGTTTTCATTTGTTAAAAAATTATTTGACATTGTCCGTTTACCAGCAAAATGAAATCCATTACAACGACATAAATTTCCGCCGCGCCCTAAGTTGCATTTCTGTGCACAAAAACTTTCCAAAAATCCGGCATGTACAAAACTTGATATCACTAAAACTAAACAAACAGTTTTCATTACTGTAGATATTATATTTGTCATAATTTGGCTAATTGTCCTGCGTAAAGTAACTACAGTTCCGGTAAGTACTCTTTTAAACTTAAATTTATGTCCAAAAGTTTTAACTCGGATTTTATATCAGTCACCCCGATTGAACTGGTAATACCTAAGAACTGATAAGTTTCAACAATAAATCGTTCTTTTATCACTACAACAGAGATATGAAATCTTTCTTTTTATCACCTATAGTATGCTATCTTTTACCTAAGCTCCTGCTTTTCATTGGATGGATTTATCGATACACACCTTTTTCTCGCGTCAAGCCTTACTCAGATGTCATTTCATAAATGAATTCTTATATAGTACCATAGAATCAGATCATGGAATTTTAGTGGCTGAGCGATTTTAATTAGGCAACGTTCAGAATCCGTCCCACGGAAATGATATATCAACCTTATATGGAGTTATTCACAGTAGATTACAACTTAGTAAGATCCATAATTAATTATTTTCAATGCTGTTTTTTACTGTTTGCATGCGTCAATAATTTATTCCCTGGTTCAATAGGCGTCGTCGTCAGGGTTGATATTTGGACAGTTAATACTATCGTTAAACCGGAAGCAGCTTAGTTAGAACTATCTAGCAATGTTAACCAGTAATATCCGGGATTCAGTGAAACAGATTAATTTAATTTGACTTTTGGGATACGTTGGTGTAGCTGTAACAAATCCATCAGGATTAAAAGCAAAAACGAACAAAAATATTTGCCAGAATCTCTAACAAATCCTATAAACAAATTAAGTATTTTGGATTGAATTCAAAGCTAAAAGGTGGGAAAGTCTAATTGAATTTTAAAGTTACTCTCACAACCTCTCCTGGTGCTTTCATTTGTCTGAAACCAGTATTGATATTAGATAATAAAGTTGAAGATTTATTTCATCTTAATCGACTTTATGTAAATCATATAAACAGGGTTAGGTAAACGTTTAATTACACAAAAATATAATGGTTCTTCCTTAAATTCAAAACTTTGAAAGAAAAATTGTGCAATGAAACTATGAAGTTCATTACGGAGGAATATAAAAAACCAAAAGATTTTTCTCTTGTACAATTTTGTAAGCAGCCTGTCATCGAAAAGTCATCTAATGGAATTTTAAAAATATATTCTTTTGTGCTATACATAAAAATACTGATGGGGACCACAAGAAATATCTCCATAGCAAGAAGGGAATAATGACGATTTTCTCAATAAAGTAAGTTTTGGACGACTGCAATTCCATTTAATAAGAAAGAAGTAATAATATCTAGTTCTCCATTCAATTGGACCGTTGATATCATCTGAAAACATGCATTATTCCACATTATAAAACATTAATTGGAGCAAAATTCTGAAATAACAGCCTCTTTTTCCCTTTTTTTGATTTGTTTATTTTGACCATAATGTGCATGTTGTTTAGTGTAAACTGAAAAATATGCTAAATGCACCAATTATCTCACAATTTCTAAGTATGACGTTTATTTGCTAATTAATTGTAGGTCAAAGAGCTTAATTTACAGATTAAAGAAAATCATCACCGAAATAAATTGATATGTTTTTTTAACATTAATCAATTTTACTAAATGCAAACCAAACAAAATCTGACGAAACTTAATTGAAAAATATCTGGAAAATTAAAAAATACAACATGTCATATATTATTTAATCGTGGAACTTCCTACTGTTTGTGTAAAATTCCAAGTTGAAAGAAAACCCATAAACCTTCATATTAAGTTGCGGACAGTTACAAATGTGTCTAAAAAGCACGTTTGCATGATTAAAGGTTTTGTTTAGGATTTTTTTAACACTTACGGAATTTCATAAAACCTCATAAATGAAAAAATCAACATAAAAAGAAACGAAAAACATTTTTTTTTTGGACACCTGAAAAATTAAATAAATAATATAAAAAAGACGCGGCAATTTCGAGAACACGTATAGGATGGAACATAGCATATATACATTTAAAACTTATGACATATATACATTTACAACTAATGACATATATACATTTAAAACTAATGACATATATACATTTACAACTAATGACATATATACATTTACAACTAATGACATATATACATTTACAACTAATGACATATATACATTTACAACTAATGACATATATACATTTACAACTAATGACATATATACATTTACAACTA
>JAULBM010000023.1:3041555-3057579 GCA_032357055.1 Geukensia granosissima | reverse complement strand
TTAGAGGACTAGTGCCTCAAGGACGGAGATACCTAGTGCCTATTCTTTCCCCGGCACAACCTTTGAGAAGGGGAGTCCGGAATTGAAGTGCTTTTATAAAACATAGAGTTAATAGTGTTTTAATATAAACCTTGAAGGTTGATAAAGCCACTTCCGGAATTTATTGCATGCTACTCCGTTAATGTTCGGTGCCTTTATCATACACATCTTCGGGGGTATCCGGAAATGAGCGGATGATCTTTCACTTATTTAGATTTTGTAATACAAGTGGAAAAAACAGAAATAGAGCTTGTTATAAAACCAAAATTGTTGACAAAGAGTTCGGAGTTTATCATAAAGAGATCATTTCATAACACTTTGAGATCAAATGCTTTATCAGCCGTCGTTCATGTTATCATCCATCGAGCCCGGCGGCTCTCGGGCTGATAAACATGACCTAGAGG
Organism: Geukensia granosissima; assembly: GCA_032357055.1. Classification (NCBI taxonomy): domain Eukaryota; kingdom Metazoa; phylum Mollusca; class Bivalvia; order Mytilida; family Mytilidae; genus Geukensia; species Geukensia granosissima. The sequence goes on along the minus strand of JAULBM010000023.1, from coordinate 3,057,136 downwards.
TGATAATAGACCGAGACGCTGAGCCGGATTTTAACGTGCTAGCTCACGAAAGCAAGAGTCCACAGGTAGATATGCAACTTTACTCAGAGGTTATTCTAACTCTGTGTCTACCAATCTTTGTTCTTACTTCTAAATGCCGCATGCTTAGTGGACAAGCAGCAAATACTTATTTAAATGTCTTTGGTTTGACCAGGCCGGGAATCAAACCCACGATCTTTCGCACTCGAGGCGGGCACGTTATCCATTTCACCACACAGGCGGTTGGCTGTAATGAAACTAACATTTACAGAGCGAAATTTTTTGAGATCACATAGTCTCCATTGTTGCTTTTAGTATGTGTAACTCAGTAGGTTTTCTTGTCATAAATATGCCGAAACATTCTAGGACGTTGTTTTAAATTATGTGTTTGCTTGTAAGAATTGAAATTTCCAGTTACCAGAGCTTGCCACTGAGTTCTTACCTCCCCTTTACAAGCATGTCAAAATCCACCTTTTGTTAACAATTGAAAACTTGTATGTTGTGCTTATTGATTTTGTCATTGTTATTCCCAGATTCCCAACATTTTAACCTCGAGTACTGCTAATGAGTTGTCAATCAACAAAATTGCCCTACATGCATAGTAAATCAAAATTCACATAAATTCACATTATTTTTCGATATTGGCAAACATGTATATCTATCGTCCTAATTTTATTTGCAAAAAGGATAATTTGCAAAAATCAAGGTAAATTATGTTTCTCGCTTGCAGATTTGGCTAATGCAATTTGATATGTACTTGACCATGTCAACTCATTGTATGATATCTTATTATAACTCCACAAACAATTTTTTTTGGGGGGGGGGGGTAGCAGATAGGAATCACCCTGTCTGTCCGCAAATTCATCCGTCCGTCTAGATCTTTTCACAAGCATTGTAAGGGCATGTCCTCCTAAACCGATTTAAATGAAATTTACTTTTGAACATCACTCAATGTGTAAATATGCAGATAGCAAAAGGAATTCGAAGATACCAATTTCATCTCGGTTCACTTCAAAAGCAGATAATAGATAGAGAGCGGAGGTCCCTTTTTTTAGCTCAAAGCATGGTTTTTGTCTTTAAACAGCACTGATCATCAAGTAAGTCAAATTCAACGACGGTGTTTTTTTTTTTTGGCGTAACCAGGAAAACAGAACTTTTCGGTTGGTTAGTAAAATTTGTATTTTAATTATATAACTGCCGATAGATTAAGAGTATCTAACTCAATATTTCAGTTTAAGAGAAAGCTTTGCAAAATAAAAAATGAATTCCCAATAATTCTAGTTATGACTTCGTTGATTGTTATTCATTAAACCTTATCACATCACAGTTAAACAACGACAGTCGAGATGTTATTTCAACATTGTTCGCTGCTTGAATTTCTTGAATAAAAGCAATGTTTCTTTGATGACAAACATACAAATTGTAATGCTAGGGTTTCCATGGCAGTTACTTTTGTTAAGAAGTTCTCTTAGGGCTCCACGTGACAATTGGTGAAAAATCAATTTATTTCTTATTTCTTTACTCAATAACCAACGGCAATGCATTGACTCCAAGGTTACACGCAGGTAGCAGAACAATGGCTTAGTAAAGGTGCATGCATAATGCTGATATGTTGTACATATTTAAAACTCGGTTGTGTCTGTCTAGTTGTAAATGAACAGGAAAACTTTGGGAATAGAAATGATTCTGTTTTTGGTTTTTTTGTAATTTATAATAAGATGTTCGGATAGAAAACATATTCTATCATGACATGTGCTGCAAACGACTATCACTAATCAAGCACGACCAAATGATGCTTTCTGTTAGACATCACAGCTTTTTGCTCCATAAATGTAATTGAACTTAAGCGTGTTTTGCCATTAGGATGTAACATCGTTTGCTACTAAAACAATGCCGTTTTTCTCCGTTGTCCTTATTTTTTTTTTATTTGATAAATTCACTTCTTAGTTTTATTTGACGTCTTTTGTTCTCGTATTTGCCGTATCTACCGACTTGATCCATCGTGTATGACCCTTTAGTATTCCTCGCTTCCCCGTTCTTACAAGATCATACCAAACACTGCTCGTTGCTCGGGAATGTTGTATGTACAAAGATCCAGTGAACCAAGAGAACAACGAAGGTAAATCAAAAACGACTAACAGACAAGCCATGATATACAACAGTTGTAGAATTGGAAGTACTCGGATATATTTGTACAAACTTGATTTGATGTGAAAACGATCTTTATTTGTTATATCGTTAGAATTAAACCGTCAATACAGCATGTAAAAAGACAGATATAGATTTAACAATACACAATCTTAATACTAAACGAACGAAAGTTCAAAATCTAGGGTCTCCACAATATGAAAATTAAAAATATGGTGTAAAAATTATAGAGACCGTTCTCCAACTAACAGAAAAGCAGAGGGAATATACAACCTAGAGGTCTCAATAAGGCCCTAAACAAAGGTGGAATACAATTTTCATTGCTATTAATGATTGCTATATAAAATATAAAGAGCGCACTTAATTCGACAACGCCTAATATGTTAATATACCGATGGAAACGGGTGGAATTTAAATGAGGTTGTATTGCTCGATCGTTATGAAATTGTATGTATACGTTTTGGCTGTTGCATAGTTATCATAACTATACATCCCGCAGACAATATGAAGCAAATGAGTGCTTGTGTCATAAATAATTATACATTAAATGGTTATTTCTTACCAGGGGCATTGTTTTATCGACCACTGTAAAATTATGTAATATACAGATCTAATAGTCAATGATGCATTCCTGTAAGTCGCTGTATGATTTTGAAGCAGAATGTGGTAGCTACCATATTCACATCGAGCCTTCCACATTTGAAACATTGGTCTAAGATACAATAATTGTCCAAGAACATTGATTTGTAGATGAAACGTACGACTGAGATGGAAAATATGTAGTATTGGCCTGTATAACTTTTTTTGTTTTCAAATGAAAATATATTCAGGATGCTGTATCTGTTGTTCGTCTTTTGTGTTGTGTTTTATATGGTATAGCATGAAGTTTGTTTTCATCTAACTGCCATGTTCTAATCTGTTTGCCGGTACGAAATATCATTTCACAAATGACAGTGAATGTCTTTACCACTGTCGTCAAAACAATTTTTTCCCTACATCGATTGTGACAAAACACCGGCTTTTACAACTGAGTTACACAACCGATGACACTAATGTAGTTGCTTACCCTTCCGGAACGTCTGAATTCACTTTAATTTTCGTTGGACTCGTGGTACCCCAGTTACTCCCTCTTCAGTTTTCAGTGTAGTGTTGTGTGAACTAAGTTTGCCTTTGCATTCGTTGTTTGCCATGGCATTGTCTGTCTTCTGACATAACGATTTTTGTCTGCCCCTTGGTACCTTCTAATTCACCTTTTTTATCTTTTTACAGTCCATGACGGATATTCCAACATTCAATAGATGCAGTTTGTTATGTTGACCGTAAGAATAAAATTTGTTTTCCCCTATTCCCAACACTCTGCTCCGGGAATACGTTTATACCGATCTGGAATTCATGTAACCTATATGACGCCTAAAACTGATGTGTTACTTAAATGGCTCATTGTTGAGGTTGGTCCCTGAACACATGACCTGCATGCCATGCTCGTGTTCTAAAAGCCATACGACCTCCATTGATGAGTCATATCAGAAGAACGCCAATAAATATATTGGTAATTAGAACGATTGCTATCAAAACGTTCACGTATTTAGTACAGCTGTATGCACCCTGTATATTGATATCCAAGCAAGTCTATTCAACATTGATAAACATTTATTTTGATACCACTAGGCCGATGCATCTGTTGGTAAAGCAGATGAATCCGATGGTATACAACAGGCTTGTTGTGTGACATGAAGTTTATCACAAATTATTTTACAGAAATATCAATATCAATTTTAATTTAACCCCCATTAAATAACGGACAAGACTGTATTCCTTTTACTGCAACTGCACACTGTAGATGTCCTTCCCACTGGATTTGGCTGGCTATTTTGGTTTATTTGAATTTTTCATTTTACAATGTTTTCATTTCGGCTTTCCTGTGTTTTTGTTTTAATTACACTAATAAGAGGTTACACCTTGAAATTCGCATTCGGCATATCAAAAATTCGTCATGTTAATTCAATATTGATAAACTCTTCTCCTGAACTTGCCAGGGCAAAACTCAAAACAAATGTATAATCTGTTGTGGTTTAAAAAATTATTGCAACAGTTGCTTAGATTAGGAAATATCGGAAGAATAGATCTTCTGTCAATTTTAGTTATTATGATGTCTATTCGTAGTGATCTCATTGATGAAGTCAAATGCAATTGGCCAGTTCAAAGATTTTTTATATGTAGTGATGTAAACTATTAACATTGGTCTACACATAGGGAGTGCCCATTTACACCTAACGTGCTGCTTGTCTTCTTTGGTCGAATATTGGATTGATTGATATTTAAGTATAAAGTTGTACTCTTGCTCTTCATTGTATCATACATTTGTTTTACAACAAAACACAGCGTCTTATCAAAGTTCCACAAACAGTGACGAATCACTAAATTTGAAGTCCAGTGTACAAAACTCAATCATCAAAAATGTATTTTAAAATTCAGGAACTGCTTACATTCAACCCTTTTTTGGGGGGATAGGGGTTGTTCATATATATATAAGTGACTTTACTAGTTTTCAGTGTTATATTTAGTTTTGTTCCATCTTTGCCATTTTGGTGGCTTCGCTGTATCTATTCACTAGTCCGCTTTTGTTGTTGACCTTCTCGGTTCCCTGTTGTACATGTCATGTTAAAGAATTTCATGGATGAATATTTATTCTGTTCCTTTAAAGATAATGCAGGTTATACCATGGATTTGTTAAAGAGACAATACATGATGTTGTTATTCAATCAGAAAGAGTCGATTCACTCCGGATGTGCTACCATAGGTTGTAAATGGAAGAAAAATTATATCCAGGGAGGCATTCCATAATTATTTTTGTTTTGTTTTTAGGGCTACTTACTCTGTCTTATATTTTGGTGTAAATGTGCCGAACCTAGGTTCAAAAAGTGACCCTGTTCTGTTTGAAAAATGATGGAAACTGTATACTGGTTTAAGCCATATCCTTGAAAATGACAACATATTCTACGATTCTATTCTTAAACATTCATAATTATTCAAATTCAATAGTAATTTGATCAGAGTGCTGATCACCATACAGCTGTTCAATGCTTTTATTTTTAATGTTAACATATAGTTGGTCCGTTTGGTAAAACTGAAACATTGATCTTTGAATTTAAGGGAAATTAAAAATAGATCTTTCAATAGAAGGGAAGTATTATACCCTGTTTTAGAGCGCATTGAATGCAATTCTTTGCAGCACACTTATACACGGGTGCAAATATACGCTCCGACTATCAGAACTTCCCGTGTAATAAGTTTTCATATGACGTCACAACTGTTTCCTTCCTCAATTTCTGGTTGTTCTGTGGCATGCAGTGTTAAAAAGTACAGCAATCTGGTTAAAATTTATGCCCAAATTTTCACACTACAATCTGTGGTTTTTAAACCGAACATCAAAGAGAATTGAAGTCTTCAATGTCAGAGAGACTAATGATTAAGTCACAGCACGTACTTTGTGATTTAAGACTGTGCTCATTCATCATTGTCGTGCGACATTCTGTTAAAAAATGGGAGGATCAATTTTACAAAATTTGACAGAAAATGTAAAATTTAACGAAAATTGTGTGTGTTGAATACTTATTTTCATACATTATAATAATTTTGGGTTTGAGTGATATTTAATCATTTCATATAGGTTTTTATATATTATCACAAAATATAGCTAGTTTGTAATATTTCATTATTCATTATTTTTAACAGTATTATTGCAGCCTATTGTTCTTTTACTACGAAAAACCTTTTTTATCGACCGATGACCAAGTTTTATGTATTGTATATTAATGTGTGTTAATGTGAAAAGTGTATCAATTTCATTTTGAAAATAAAGGCTGCTTTTTCTACAGTTTTTAAAAGTACTTTAAGGTACGAAATATATAATCTAACAACTAAGTTAATGTCTTTTTGCACATTTTATAGCTTGCGTTTGGTAAACTACCTTGGACAGCTAGGATACATTTCAGCTTGTGGCTATTTTTATGTTGTATCAGCGCTATTGGATTATCATAATTCCGTTAAAATATCGGTCTATATTTTTAAATAATAGTAAATAACCCTCCCTCAAGATCACTTATTTCCTATATTTTCTTAGAATCTATTACTTTGCGTTATATTCTAATTTTAGGTGTTCGCCTTTTTATTCGAGATAGTCAAGGTCAACGTAAAACTTACAAATTCCCACGATTTTTTTTTCGAATTATATATGTAAAAATGAGTAATAAAATTTGGTGGGAAAAATTCATCCAAAATGCTTAAAGATGATAAAAATAAATACCGAAAATTTCTAGACACATTAATTACCAACTACTCACCACCTTAAAGGGAAAAAGGCTGTGGTTTATACATATGTCATACAGGTCATCAAATGTAAATGACTTTGCAACCTGTCAATAAATATGCATAAATTTTGACATAAATAAAAGATCAATAAACGGAAATTATATTTTTTTCATGGTTTGGTAACGTTGTCGCCAAAAAAACCTTTGTTGTCGCTATATATTGTTTCAATAGTTTAAAGTGAATATGTTTCAGTGAAACAAAGATTTCATTACAGTAAACAATCCCATAGAAATCAAATTTTGTACCTAAAACAACAAATGGTACAAAATACTGAAAAAAGAACAGTGCAATGAGTTTATAAAAATGATGGCAATTTGACAAAAAAAAGAAACGATTGCAAAAAGCCGTTCCTGAGTTTAATCACGTATATTTGATAGGTTTTTTGTTCTCGGTTGTCCCTGGCTTTTTTTTTTGGTTATTTTCCTACCTGTAACGATAAAGTTGGTGACAGAAAACTAGTTCTGCAGGTTTAAATTCAATAGCAATAGAATTTAATTTATACCTTTACATCCATACCCAATATTATATCTACATTTTGGAGACAAATATATAGTTCGGCAGACTGTTTCAAATTAAACATGTATATTTTATGAAAATTTGTTATTTTAACGACAGTATTTAATAACAAGCTATATCTCATTCCATTTCCAGGATGAAGCAGAAATTTGAAGATCTTTATTTAACACATGTTTTGTTCCTGCTGATAGAGCAGCTAATGACATCGTAATTGTGTAACGCAATATATATTGAAGTCCTAAACAATGAAATTTCTAAATCCAACACTTTTCACGCGGTTTACTTGACAGAACAACTTAAATGAATAGACCATCTTTATGTTACCATCCATTTAAAAATTGTATCTGGCAATATGAAAATTCTTACTATGTAAACTGAATTTATAAACTTCATAAAAGTCCGTTTAAGTCTCTATTTTATCAGCATATGGTAAATGGTCAACCATTCACATTTCATTTCAATTGACTTGTGCTTTAACTACTTAAAATATCATTATTAACTTCTGTTATAAATGCCATAGAAATTTCACAACCGACTTTTTCTGGAGTGTAAAAGTTGCAGGGATGTTTTAGATTAACTATGTTCTGTTCGAATTCCTAATAGCACTATTAACAGTTTCGCTGTTCGTAGTATTTATATTACTTTACGTCATACACTTAATAAGGAAAAGTTTTATTATCTCATTAATCGTTAATTCAACGAATCTTTATGTTTATTAAGATGTTGCAATTTGCTTTTTTTGCGGTAAACCATCCTAAAAATATAAAATTTGGACATCATCTGTTTTTATTTATGACAATCGAATTCCTTTTTTTCTTCTTGATAATATTTATGTACGATTAGGCGACTTGATTTATCGGCAAATAGTTTGTATACCTAGAGGCACCAAATGCGCCTCCTTTATTGCAATATGTTTCTTTATTTTTATCAATCAAAATTTATGGCAAACTTTCAAACTAAATATTCAAACCAGGATTTAGTTGGTCATAAATAACACCCAATGCCTTTCTTATAATGAAAATATTTCACAGCTTTTTCCATTTAATCGTATTTGAACTAAAGTTTATAACTTCTACGATCGCAACCTTCATCTTACGGGTAAGCCTTTGCAGAAAGGATATAGAAATTACCAGTGCAAGGATCTATTGAAAAAATATATGTTTGCAAATGAAGAGTTTTCGGTACAGTATATAATTGCAATCTATTCTAGTATTACCTATAAAAAATATAATTTCAAAAATGATCCGTGAAACTATTGATCCATCAGATAAACTTCTTTTGAATTTATATTTTCCCTTATTTACGTCTTGTTCTGTTCGAGGTTATCTCATTCCTAGTTGTACTGTGCAGGTATTGAAGCGTGTAAGAGTTAAGACAAAGGTCTGATATAGGAAAGGGAAGGTTTTGATACCCGGAAATTAATTTATACCCACTACATTATGTGCCCCTACCAAGCCAGTTTTTTGTGGTCTTGTGCTGTTATTTCTTGTTTGTATCTGTGTTTGTTCTTCATTGGTTTTTAACTTTAACGGATGGTTTTATGTGCTGTGCTGACCTCTGTTATCAAAATAGTTTTGATGTCAAGAAATTATTGCGTCACAAGCAGCTATGACCGCCATGAGAGGAAGCTCACAAAATGGCGTAATCATGCACCAATGGCAGAGTCGACTACTGGAGGTTTAACTGGAATTTAGAAGAGTCTGTTTCGGAGATTGAGTTTTACAATGATTGTTTACTAAACAATTTTAATTTTATCTGCCTTTTTGCGTCAGGAATCAGCAACGACGTCAATCACCAATTGAATTGAATATTTCTATACGTTTATCTGACGATAAGTTTTAAGACAAAAGACCTGATTTTAATAACCGTTTCTAACTTTCTTCTACTTATCGGGCTGCTAGGGAATTATATCGCAAAAATACAGATTTATCTACCCTAAAACAGTCACTTTGGCATTGACTACATAAGGGAGAAATGTTTTATCCCCGTAAACTTGATTGAGTCAAAATTCTGTAGAAGACGATACTCAAGTCTCTCCCGAATAGAAGAATTAAAACAGTTTCTCAAATTTACGGTTTACTGGTTCCTTTCAAGAATACAATTTTCCAAATAATACTAACATAAACTACTTAAAAACGTGACTGGTTTGAGGATCAACCGTTTTATTTCTTGGGGGTACATAGAGGTAACTTTAGATCCTCCCTTTTTTTAAAAACATGCCCTTCTTAGGCCCTGTTCGCACTACAAAAGTAAATCCAGATTAACTCAGATAAATGTGGTTTAAGTCACTTTGCGTTCACACTAGGTTTGATTTAATCCGGATTAACTTAATTCGAATAAAGTTAATCCGGATCAAGTTAATCCGAATCAAATTGGAATGTGAACGCAAATGTGGAGTGAATATAACGTCATAATTGATAACGTTTCTTATGTTCTTTTGATTTCTGTGTTTCCATTTTAATCCGGATTAAGTTAAGCCAAAACCCCAACTCTAGTGTGAACGCAACAGGTTACTTCTAAACTGGCTTAAGTTGATCCGGATTAAGTTAAGCCTTGTGTGAACAGGCCCTTAATATCAAATGGTAACTCCCATAATTATGAATGTTCATTTTATTGCTTCTAATTTTCTTTTACTTTTTTTGCAACGCCGGAAATATGACTTTTTTGCCATACCTCTTTATATGTCTATTTAACTTCTAATTTTATTTATTTTATATTTGAGTTATTTACCTCTATGTATTCAGTTATCTGATGTAGCTATGAATATTGCATGTTTTTGGTGTTAATATTGATGACTTATCAAATATAAACAAGAAAATCTAAATATTAAAAATTGGTTCAATAAAAATGGCATCAAACGTAACCCTTAAACTGCAAGCATTGATCTTAGGATCTAGACAAATAATGATGTAAACACTGTTTTGAACATATCGTTATCAAATGTTAATTCTCATAAGCTCATTTTTTCAATGATTGATGGATTATAATGAACAATTATTATACTTTAAAACGAATCTATCAGATGTACCTTACCCCGTGTCCTGAGTTAGGAAAATGCCACGATCTCAGCACGTTAAAAATTCCTTTGCAACACTTTGTGAAGAGTGTTTCGTATAGGTGATCAGTTGCTAGGGCTAAACAAACCGCCCCTACCCAAACATTCCCAATTTGGCATCCTGTGGCAATAAAATTCCCGGCATAATCTACAGCTAGTCCCTTCGTGATTTATGTTTGATAACTTGTTCTGGTCCTGAATATAAATGACATATTTGCCACTGGACGTTAAACAGCAACGAATCAATAGACACGAACCTTTTGATTGAAGATTATTTTTCTTTTAATCAATAGACAACATAAATTTATTATTGTTGTTTTTCCTTGTGTTGATTTTGAAGAAATATTTAAGATATTTCCAAGGGAATGTAAACATTGTTTACACAAGACGCAAGGCTTATGTCCTATATAAATGCAAGTGCAAAAATCAAATATCATAGAAACATTTGTATTCACTCGTATCGAAGTATGTCCATGTGCTTAGTTTGAAATATCCTAATATATATAAATACATTTATGTTCCGCTGAAAAATATCCAAGACCAAAAACGAATTTCTTAGCAAAGTAACCATTCAGGAGCACTGGAAGAATTATAACCCCAAAAACGAATTTCTTAGCAAACTTACCATTCAGAAGCACTGGAAGAATTATTCCCCATAAAAAAATTCCTTTTATTTTTCATTGCCTTCCTTGTATATTTGCTTTAAAAATGGAATTGTTACTATAGGACAATATAGAAGACAGCAAAATATACTTTCTGACTGTGTAGATTATTATCATTCCTATCATCATCATCGTCATCATCATCATTATTACTATGGGTAAATTATGCAGTAAACTTCCAAAAAACTGCATCAATACTATTGATCTTTGTTGATTTCTTCATAAATATTGTCAAAGAACTTGCACTAAACGCCTCCCATTAGAAGAAATATATACCAGAGCATGTAACTATAACTGTGTTATTCAAGTTAAATGAAAGTTATCAATCGATGAGCAATTTTGGAAAAGCATATAATATATATTATAGATTCGAGGAACCAGGAAATGCTTTTCTACAGTGTTATTCTTTACATATTTTTTTTTATCCTGGCCATACCTCTTTTACAATGAATTTGTTCTTTTTTATTGTTTGATGTCGTCTAGTTCTCGGTTCAGTGTAATAAACTTAAATATAACAGATCTGTTGATTTATTTATTTTATCAATATAGGAGATTTGTCAACAAATCGCCTGTTAAAATACCCGTTGTTGAAAGTGTAACATGTAGAAAGTTTTCTTATTTAAGGTAGGGGCAATACAAATAGAGAATAATTGGCCTTTTCAGTTATCAAACTTCTCAATCGGAAAGCACAGGAAGAAGTTATAAGCAACAGCACGTGTAATATTGCAAATTGCGTTTTGATACTAGTTATCGAATTTCTAAAAGCCTTGCCATTTAAGTCCAGTGCAGAATACACCTGTGAAAGTGAATCAGAGACAAAACAAAATTGAAACAAACTAAAAAATAAAACAAAAAAAAATTAATACAGGCTTTGGAATCCACGAACTTCTTTTACATAAAAGGAGTGGGATCAGGTGCTCATTAAAGGTGAGCATCCCCTGTCCGAATTAAGCACCCGTCGTGGAGCCTTTTAACTCTAATACGGGTTAACGTCAATTCAAATGGTCAACTTATAATAATGCTGTTTTTAATTTAAGTTGATGATGTTATATTGGCTAAGTTAAATATATATATAGCTGGCAATTTTTGTTCGGAACAAAATTTCTACCCGAATACAATCATAACTATACGGATGGATATATATCACTATGGATTTTCTTCTTAATTTCCTCGGCGGTGTGACAATTAAAACAGGTACACTAGCTCTTTTGTATGTCTTTATAGAAATGCTGAAAAAAAGGCAAAAACGAACATTATATTTTATGCTCTTAAATTACACGCGGATATAACAACAATCCATCAATTTAAATAAAACAGTATATTTTCAAATTAAATTAAATTTAAAATACAATGACTTGCCTCCCTTTGCACATTTAAATTAATTTCTAAAATTGATGGACACAAATTTAACACAGATCTTCTGTAGTTGCGATAATCATTCATCCAAGAAACCTGAGTAGCTATTCCACTTGTGGACTTTTATATAACCTTTAAAATGACTCGGTTGCAACTCATTTATAATTGCCTGTTTGTTTATATTGTTGCTTACAAAACCAACGATAACATTAGAGTTCGTAAAGTATTATTTACGAGAGCAACTGATAAAATCATATTTACGGGTTTCAAAATTAAAATATCATTATCTCACAGTAGCCTCTGGATTTTTACAGGTTTTTTTTTTTGGTTTAAATTACAGTTATACAGATTCATGAAAAGTAAAATGAAGTGTTGTAATAAATCAGTACCATTTATATTGAATGTATTGGAAATTTAACATTAATTCCTATTATAAAAAATACTTGTTTATTGGATCATCCCGAATTCAAGATACCGAGGTGCCACACGAAAACGTAAGTCATACAACAAAAGAAAAAGAGGGAAAACAGAAGAGAAACAATTGAAAAGAACACAAAAAACTACATCTTGAGCGAACGCTAAAAACATAACCAGCTAAAGGGTATCAGAAAAGCAGTTAGATTCTCTACAAGTGACAACCCACGTGTTACTCGTATTTAGATCTATTACCTTAATTATTTTAGCCAAATATGATTGCAAGTGCAATCTAATTATCACATGATCAAATATATGTTTGTTAAGTCAATTAAGGTTGGAACCTACAAAAGTTTTATTTCGACTCTTATTCGTGAATGGCTGTTTCGTGGACAATCATGCCACATATCCTATTTTATATTAATAAATATTTCAATTCTACAAGCAAAATGCAGTAAAAGGAAACTGTCAAAACATTGAAGGGGAAACTTGCCACCTTACATGTAATATTAACTCTCATATCGTGTAATTACCCAATCGAATTCATATTGCCTGTTGTTTCTAGAGTGATTAGATACGTTTCCAATTCCATGTCATTTCGGAGGATTACTGTCAAGTCTAATAACAAAACCATTCCATTGACATTGAGTATAAACTTGTATCAGATAAGGGGGAGATAATAGATTTTCTATTGATTCATACAAATAATATTTATTTAGAACAACGTTTCTGACAGCATTAAAATTGTCTTTCCGTTCTCTTGATTATTGGACGTGATACTAATAGTTCTTGTCACTCAAAACGTTTTGATTAACCATGCAGTTCATATTGCAAGTAAAACATCCAAATAATACAGATGTAATTACTGATGTGTAAGCTCCGGGTCGGTAAAGATGACGCAGATGAGCCCGGAAATTTGTGAGGTGATAATTACTTGTCTTTTTGTGACAAAAATGCAGTTTCTATTTCCTTTTATAGACCTGCAGCGGTCCGAGAAATGATATTGGTTTTGATCACTGATCAGACAAAATGGCTATCTAATTGACACCGACAGAGAAAAGCAAACAGATGTAGCATACAGTTTATCATTGGCGTATTCTATTTATATATTTTACGTTTCATTTGAATTCAGCGTCAATGATGAGTCTTCAATCTGGCAACTCTTGTACAATGTGTGTCCATTTTAGTAAGATCATTTTCTAGAAAAATTCATAATTCATAAATTTCATTTAAAAGTACAAATGTAATATAGACCAAGATTTATATGTGTTTCGACTACCGAACAAAATGGAAAATAAAACACAAAATATTTGGATCCTATATATCTTTTGTTACATTTACTATGAACGTTCATCCCTTTAAATCAAATGACTTATTTTCAATTTTTACGAGTATCATCCATTAAACAAAATCTGCTGACCCATCCGGAATAATGTGTTTATCTCTTATTTCTATTATTATTTTCTTTATTTGTTGATTCTGTTTTCTACTTTGTGTGTCATCGAATGCCCTTTATTTTGTCATTTGACTTTGGTCGAATCATTGTTTTGTTTAACAACTTTACACATAAATATAGAATATAAAGGAGATTTTACGGGCGCCACAATCATTTGGTTGACCGGTACAAAATATCCACTTCACAAATGACAATGTATATCTTCCGACTGTCATGAATACAAATCAGTTCCTACACCGGTTGTGACTTAACATCAATTGTGACTATACACCAGCTTTGACTACTGAGTAACACGACGGATGCCACTAGTGGAGCAGGAGTTGCTTATCCTTCCAGAGCTCCACCTGAACTCACCCTGGTTTTTATAGAGTTCGTGTTACTCCAGTTTAGTTTTCAGTTTAGTGTTGTGTGTTCTATGTTTATCTTCCGTTTCATTTTCTTTGCCATGGTCTTGTCTGTCTTCCGACTTAACGATTTCTGTCTGCCCCTTTGGTATCTTCGAATTCCTTTTCGTATGATTGTATATGAGACAGCCATACAAAAAGGAGATTTCGTATGATTGTCTATAAGACAGCCATCCAAAACGTGGAAATCTCGAACTTCAATAATGGACATATGTCCACACTCTACGGCAAGCTGTTGAAGCCCACAAAAACAAATATGATAATATTAATATATATATAACAACTATCCACCAAATAAGTTGACAATGCAAAACAGTAACACTTAAACATAAAAACAACGACATTCACAGTATTACAGTATTACAAATGTTTTTATCAAGATATATTTTTTTTATTATTTAAATGTTTTAGTAAGGTTCCTTTCACTCCCGAATCAAATCCTTATTATTTGTTTATCTTACACCCGTCTAATAAAGGTTATAGAATTAAAGGATGTTCGTTACTCACGTTGTAACTACACTTAGATATATCTCGGCATTCCCATGTTTTGATTCTCATGCTGCTAATTAGAGGATACTCCTTGAAATATGTACCTAGCATTATCAAGCATTGGGAAATTAATAATAGCCATACCTGACTGATAATCATGTATTTTAATAGCATTATTATTTGCCCAGTGAGTGAACCTTTTTCTCAATTTCATTAAACACATTTGAAGAAGAGTTTAGAAAGATTAATGAATTTCTTATTATTATTTTAGTTTACAAAACAATAACCTGCTAATACTAAACCTATGAAAAAACAAGCAAAGCCCTTAACCATTAATTACTTTTCTATATTTTGTTCTAATCAATAACATTTGCAAACCTTGTAATTTTAAAACGTAGAAGCAAACTTATTACATCAAAACAAGAAAGAAAAGATATGGTGTAATAGTTAATATATATTCGTGTAACAAAAATCTCTGGAACACAAGTAAATTCCGAGTAAAAGAACAGCGTTTTGATTGCTGTTATTCATATTAAAGACACAGCGAGGCCTTCAACACGGAGTAAAAACTCGCACCTCACTGTAGGCTCAAAACTTCCTATCACCAGTTTGAGAGATTGATTGAATGTTGCTTAACGTCCAGTGGCAAATATTTCATGCATATTCAGGTCGAGAGCATATTAATGAATGAT
>JAULBM010000023.1:3010265-3041455 GCA_032357055.1 Geukensia granosissima | reverse complement strand
CCAAATTCGCTGTATTAGATATATTCTCTCGAAAAACGTATAAGCTGATAGATTTATACGCCGATTGCCGAGGCAGCTGGAATACTACTGCGAATGTGCTGTTCTTCATTTTCAATTTTCTTGAATAACATATTGTTTAAAGACGTTCTTAAACTGGAATATTACTATATCTTCCTTTTTTTCTATCAGAAGAAAATGGGAACTAGTGCGGATTTTTGAAGTGCAGCTCCCTCTATTAGCTAAATTATCTACATAAGCTGGCTTTTGTCCCATGTTGTATGTGGCTCTAAAAAAGTTAAGTTTGGAAGATTGATAAATATTTGAGTTTTGATTCTTAACATTTCGATACTTTATTCTTAGTTTTATATGTTTAAAGGCATTTTTAAAGTGAATATTTTTATCAAAATATATTTAAAACGAAGGTTTTCTAAAATATCCTTTTTTCATTTATTGGTTTGAATCTTGAGTAGCAGTACAAGTTTGAAACAATAGAGTACCCTCAGAAAAGTAGATATGGTCTAAAATGCCCTTTCCAAAATTTTGTTAAATAAAATTATATTAATTTTATTTAATTAAATGCAAGGTTTATTTGATTTTGAATTTATACGCTTATTGTGTAATGTTTCAGTACAATGAAGGACCAGACATACAATTGAGAGGTGAAATCAACCTTTGAATATGGCTAAAATAAATATTATTATCATAAATTTCAACCAGATTTTTTAAACTGAAATCACCGTTCAAATATCCATTATTATTTTTGAATTTGTCAAACATTTTGGTTTCTTGATGTCTGTCAGAAAATTTGCCATTCCTAACAACAAATAAATATTTTTAACCGTCATTATAAAAGTAAAACATGAGCGGTCAATATAATGCTAATGAAGGTCAAGCGGCAAAACAGTCATGCATCAATGAAGGATTGATTTATTGATTGAATGATGTTTAACGTTCAGCGACGAATATTTTATGTATATTCATGATGAAAGGATATAATGATGAGGAATGAACCCTGTTTTGTACTAGACCGACACGATGAGCAGGATTTTTAGCATGCTAGCTCACGAAAGCAACAGTCCACAGGAAGATATGCCACTTTGACCTTTCTGGTTCTGATTCTGGACCATCTTTGCTTTTACTCCTAAATTCTGTGTGCGGCTAGCGGAGAAACAGGCCATCCCAATTTTATTTACTCAGGGTTGACCTGACCAGGGATCGAACCTATGACCTTCCGCACTCGGGTAAGCAAGCTAACCATTACAATGATGCGGTCTAATTGAAGAACCAGAAACAAGCACATTTATTTCCTTTATGAATGAATGTACAATAAACTGGTTTCTACAAAAGCAGCATGCTGACATGGAATTTGAAAGTGATAGAAATTTAAACGTGTTTATACAGAAGAACGTGTCATCTTCCTCGAACACCTTATCCTGATGACAGGCC
Organism: Geukensia granosissima; assembly: GCA_032357055.1. Classification (NCBI taxonomy): domain Eukaryota; kingdom Metazoa; phylum Mollusca; class Bivalvia; order Mytilida; family Mytilidae; genus Geukensia; species Geukensia granosissima. The sequence continues at coordinate 3,040,009 of JAULBM010000023.1, read as the reverse complement.
AACCAGACATATCTCTGGTCTTCCTCCGAGTGGTTATCACTATTAAATCATTGTTAATTTGTTCTTTAATCTCTTTTAATACATTTAAAATTCAAAATTACCAATGTTAAATACGTATGGAAAATTTAGGTATGCTATACGTACATTTCAAGGAGTAACCTCTCATCAGTAGAATTAGAACCGAAACATAGGAAGTCAAAGATTCGAATATAGCAGAAAAATAAGAATTTACAGTCTTCAAGAACACTTTTTAATAAAAATGCATAAATTATTTTCTCACCAGCAAACATGTTGACCTGTAATGTTTAGTCCATTACTTCTAACAATAATAATAACTTGTGATAATCCTATGATAGAAAGAAAATTCAAGCAAACCATTTCAAACATTAACACCAACAATAATTTTAATATGTATTCCGGAACATATATCAGACACTTATCATAACCTATATTAACTTTATTTTTTTAACAATATTTTCCTGATTTTGACCCTCGCGATCAAAAGTTACAAGCATTTAATTTACCTCTTGAAAAAAAACCATTTCCGTTCTCCCTTGTTTTGTTGTCATAAATCATTTGTATGAAACGTAATAAAAGAAAAACGAATAAATCTCAATTTCTCGACTTTAATTGTATGACTTGCAAGAAAACTAATTAACAATTGATCTAAGTGATTTTGGACTCCACTCTTGTTGAAGACCTGATGGAACCCTCTAGATTTATAATATCCGGTACCTTTTAAATGAGATGTGGTGTTATCGACTTTAAACTAGCTCCACATTGGTATCTTGTATGTGATGACTTTCGAATTCATTTATTTGATGTGAATATAATCTTCTCGTTCGATCTTTTTATGTCTTATTTGTGGAATGTGACAATATATAAATATTTCCGTTAAAACTTGATTTGCAAAGTAATGGATATCTATTATTTGATTGACCTACAAATCATCACATTTTATTGTTTAAACATAGGATGAATTGAACTAGTTAAAGTGTTAAGTAGCAAATTGAACAGAGAATAAGTCCAAAAAGTACCATCAAGTACTGCGATACATTTTTTGGAATTCTGTGTTGTTGACAAATGTCTTATAATAAATTCTCGCCTGACTTTGTATCATACAAAAACGGATTGAGTTTAACTCGCATCACACATGATAAGGTTTTTCAGTTTCCTGCTTAAGGTCGGTGGTTCTCTCCGTTTACTCCGGCTTCTTCCACCAGTAAAACTGACCGAAGTGATATGACTGAAATTTTGTTGAAAGTGGCGTTAAACCCCAAACATACATACAAACAAACTCTTAGGGCTCTATTTACGTGTCACCTAGTTATCTTTCAAACCTATATCTATATCTCATTTAGTAAAAAGTGCAAATATGTATTCCTTTCCGTTATTTCAAAGATTACAATTTTTTAATTGAGGAAATTCGAATTGTGAGAGTTTTTAACATAATAATTCACAAATAGCTTTTTCTATAATTATAACATTATAGAGATGTTATTTCCTCAGCAAATTATTCGATAACCTCTTCAATCCTCAAACACACTTGCTCAAATTCTTGCTTAATTAATAGTCGCTTTATATGTTTTATTTGATGCATGTTGCTTTTATTACAATCTTTAAATAACAGCACTCCAAAAGATGATATGAATAAATATCCGGTGCGTAAATCTCGGTGCATTAATTGAAAGGTTTAAAATATGAAATGCTGCTATTTGTAGCATGTGAAAAATTTAGTAAACTCTAAGAAAAATTTTGGAAAAGATTTGTCTTCCGATGACAGGAAATAAAGCAATTGAAATAATGATTTTTGGTTCTTTTAATTAAATATAATGTATATTATTGACATTAAAACATACTTCCCAGTAACGCCTCTAAAAGGGGAAACAAAATAAATGTTTATTAACCATCACTTGTATATTTAAATATTTAATATTTATATCGCTTTCTGTTGCTTATTCACTTGTACTCTCCTGGTGGAGGCTAATAAAGTATATGTGGAGTATATATATGTTTCTTCTATTTAACTTTAAGCCACTATACAAATGAATAGGCCATCATTTTAGATTACCACTTTTAGAACAGAAGAATTTTTTTGCCTTTTGCCATAGATTTATTATATTTGACATGCTGGTTTATAGCCATTAGTCAATTTGTTCAAATTATAAGCATGTAACCACAAGCTTAAGATAAAAGTGTTTCTAACATTGTTATAACCTGTGAACCATGACTTTGAAACGGCTCTATGTATAAAATGTTTGAAGTCGACTTCCCTTTCCTTTTTTCTTTTTTAAAATATGATTGTGTGACTTAAATGATGCATCACATCGAAGAGGCAGAAAGTGAACTGTATTGAATCATATTGGTGAGGCATTGTTTGTTATTCGGTATTATGGTACTTGTGTCAATTTTAAACTTCATTGATGATATCAGTTTAAGAAGCTTTATTTCAATATCACTTGCCGATATTTACAAATACTAGTTTTTCAGTATGTTTGTAATTTTGCATTTCAAATTTATCCTGACCAGGTACTGACCAAAGTTGGTTCGATAACCGTAGTCAATGCTGGTGAGTTCAACTGTTATCGCAAAGCAAAGAGCGGTCTCCAGGGCTCGACTCACAGAGCTGACCCAGGTGACGGATAGGGAAGGCCCTCTCTTGAGGTATTGCCAGGTTATAATGCGGAAAGCCTGGCCGTGGACCATAGTTGGTGACGTGTTTGGAGACTGTCACGCTCCTTGCACGTAAAAGACCCCTTCTGTAGTTTTCGAAAAACAGTAGGTTAATTCCGCCTACAGAAGGCTAAATTTTATACCCCTACCCATCACATACTTTTTTCAGTGGCAGTCAAAATCCGTTGCCCTGTTGTGTCCCATCCCACCCCTTTTTCGAAATTGATAATTGTTGAACTTGTTCTCGTCCTGAATATGCATGGAATATTTGCCACTGGACGTTAAGCAACCAACAATCAATCAATCAATAGTAGACCGTACCGTTGACTCGGATTTTTTCCTCGCTAGCTCACAAAAGCAACAGTCCTCAGGAATGCATACACATTACCAAGACACTTTATTTTGACTCTAGTCGACCAGTCTTTGCTCTTACTCCTAAATACATGTATAGCGTGCTTAGCGGAGAATACCAATTTTAATAGATTTGATTTGACCTGGCCGAGGATCGAATCGACGACATTCCGCACACGAACAGAGCTAGCAAGTTAACCATTACATCACCGGGGCGATCTGTTTCGAGATAGAAAATTTAGCTATAGCTTCAAGTATTTGATAATGTATGTGCTATTTCCACTTTTATATTGCAAAAAGAGACGTACCCAGTGGTATTATTGTCTTTGAGTCAGCCACCGAAAACGTGTAAAGTTACAAACTTATGCAGTTAACCCAAAATCCTTCAATAATGAATACACGTCCAAACCCTACGACAAGCTGTAACCCCAGAAATAAAATGTTGATATCCAAAGGTAACAACTATTGGCCAAATAATTGTATGGCCTGTAAAAGTTTTATTTCGGCTGGCATTTGATATATGGCTGTCTAAGTACAATCATGCCACATATCCTTTTCTTATATCATTGAACTCCAAACAATTTAAGGTAACATTTGACCTTTTAAGTGCACTACAGGTTATCCTTTAAGTTACGCCAGATTCCGGGTATTCAAACAGTATTCTTGTTCAAGGGCTTACAAGGCGTTGTCCATTGCCTGGAATCGTAGCGAATAGAAGATATTATTAGCAAATGACGAGTAAACCGTATGCCAGATTCTGACAGATCCTGGAGTACACTACAATTCAGTTCTGTGTTTCCAGGCGTAGAATGTTCTAAGAAAGGCAACTCTCGTCACTTACTAACAAAAATATCAAAACTCTAGTGCATTTTCAAGTTCAAAAAATAAAAATAAAATTATTATAATTTATTATTGATTAAAAGATAATTTATTAGTCATACATCTTATACACAGACATTTGTGTTGAATGAGGAAATAAATTGGGCAAGTTTTATTTCATAATAAAAAATGTTAAATATATATCCAAAATACGCTAACACATTAAAGTATAAGGGGTTTGGGGGCCACAAAAATCTGATGAAAGCAATGCAAGTAATGTGAATTCAACAAAGACACATTTGCAAATTCATGAGTACTAATTTAGAGAAAACAATATCCATACATGTTATAAATTACCTTATTTTATTTTCCATATTGTTTGTGAGTGGACGGAAAATTGGCTTATTTGATTTATGTCTCAGTTTTTTACCATTTGTTGAGGTTGTATTTTCAGCTATTTAGAACGCGCCATTGGAATGTATTTTCAGCTATTAAGAACACGCCATTGGAATGTATTTTCGGCTATTAAGAACACGCCATTGGAATGTATTTTCGGCTAAGAACACGCCATTGGAATGTATTTCGGCTATTAAGAACACGCCATTGCAATGGAGATCGTCTTTCTAAAAGACGGTGGCGGTTGACTTAACAACATACTAGTGATATAAGCCTGCAGAAATGTTCTTTTTGAAAGAGCACGCCCGAAACGATACCTCTCCTTCACAGGTTCCGATTGAAATGAGCGCTGCAGTGCTAATCCGAGGTTTTATCTGTGCATAAAATGAAGGAAAGAAAGTAAAATTTTTTGCCAGTTGATAAAAAATTAACATGATCCACATCTTCACACTTTTATAACAAATATTCAAAAGCCAAATATAGTTGTGTGTAAAGAATGAAAATAAAAAGCTTGGGTTAAATTTCTGAGAGACTATACACCAACCAGGAGAAAACCAGATGTGGGTCTCCAAACGGCCTTCCAAAAGGTAGAAAACCAGAGGGAGGTCTCCAAAAGGCCTTCAACAAGAGAAAAATACCACTCCTTGTGAAAATCTCTTAATCATCCCAAATAAAATATCGTGTATACTTAAAATAAAAATGCTCTTACTTGAATATTATCAAAAATATACATGTACATGTAACAACGACAAACAAATGACCACGATTCAAGACTTGGGACAGGCACATGAGACATGTGGTGGGATTAAGGTAGTTTAGTGAGTACATAACTACCCCCACCACCAACGTGTGGTCTAAGGAAAAAATCAAAGAAAACAAAAGCAGAAACCGACGAAGTGCTTTTCTGGATTTACCTTCATTAGACTCGCTAAAAAATTGGAAGATGAGTCAAAATTTATGATTTTTTTTTGTTACATTTAGAGACCAAATAAATTAAATATACAGATAAGCCAGATAAAAGATGCATATTTGGAAATTTTACAAATAACAATGTTTTAAAATTTCAACTTTCGTACTATATAGGAAGCTTTTTACGAATGTTAAACGCCGTTAAATCGATATTTTACAAAGGAAAACATGAAAGAATACTGTGCGACAGATACTGCAAGATGCATGTGAACATGTGTTATAGATATGGTTTCAGAATCGTGGTTTTGTTGTATATCAATTTACTGATCTTGTCACGCATGCAGACTTTTGAGCTCTATCAGCCCTGAATCGTCAGTATTTTTAATTGACTGATAGTTCGTAAAAAATAATAGCTTCACAAAGAAAATACAAAAGATTGGCTAAGGGGGGTAACTCAAACACGCCTAAAACAAAATAGAGGACATTAAAAAAACTTGGACTAATTTATTGGAGCTTAGAAATCATTTTTTGCGTAATCTTTAAAAATAGACGCTACATTTCACCGCGTATGACCTTGCTTTATGAGGTACCGAATAGCCAGTTCAGTGAAAGGTTTTCAATAGCCTGATAATCATGACAGTTTTAAGTTCAACGTATTTTAAGAGTTTACTTTGTGTTGAAAGTTTTTCTCTTTGTTAAAGTCCAGATGTTCGACCATTCCATCTTGTATGAACAGTATGTCTGTTCACAACTTGACGAAGGATCGGACAGTAATGCAGTGACATTGCATGGTAGGGTTACAGGCGTGAAAAAACGATTATAGCATTCGACGAGACAATATAAATTTGGGTTTCCACGGGTATAAAATACTACGGAATGATACAGAAAGATCTGTGGTAATTTCTTGTTAAAATACTTAAGATTTTGCTATCTACATCTTTTCAAAGACCTTTCATTACTGAAGTGTGAAATTGCTCTTCATTTTAGCTTTTGTGTTCTCATTCTTACAACTGGTCAAACAAACTCAACACAAAGTACTTCAAAACGTCGTGATTTCACCTCTATAATACAAAACTTTGCAAAAGGGATTAACCAAGAATCACTTCAAAAGATGTTATAGCGCTGACTGTTTATTCACGAAAATAACAATCTTCTGAGAAAAAGTGATACAATCGTGAAATGTATATTTCCTCTGGTTAAGCGATGTATATTTCCAGACGTTTGTCGTTGATTGACAACTCTAAAGATTGTTTAAGGATCATCTATTACAAAAATATATTGTTTATTTTCTATAAGTTTCTATATCACATTTCGGCTTAGGTCTAACCATTTTTCCGTAATCTAAACATACTTTTTGTCGTTTTCCATCTCTGATATTCGTCAAGATATTATCTCAAGACGTGATCATGTAATTTACATATGTTCAAATGTTATACATAGAAATTGATAAATTCCAAACATTTAGCATTATGAGAGTAATGTTTTCTTAACAATTTATTTCTGTATTGCCATGTTTTTTCATTGTTAAGTAGTTTGCCATTTTCAGTTTTTATACTGCCAAGATGACAATCGTTGATTGTACTGATTACTGGATAACGTTCAAAACGAGTTAGCCAGTCAAAAAATGTATTTCTACATGATGTAGATTGCCCGGAAGAAAGACACTCTTTCTCCGAAAATATCTACAATTTGGACGATTGTACGATTATCTCTTTTTCCCGTATGTCGGATTATTCTGCACGACATGCCACAGTGTGCGCTGTCTGCCTGCTCTACGGTCATAGCTAATAGGTCGCTAAAATGTCGACAATCTCCGAAACAGAGTTTCCTAACTTCCAGTTAAACCTTCAGTAGTCGACTCTGCCCATCCTCCGTTTCAGGGTTATATCCGCTCCACTTTCAGACTCCGGGGATAAATACCCTGCATTCAGCCCTTTCACAATGACAAGAATCTTGTCATTATCAATTCGCACGCGAAAGAATATTTATAGTGTTATTTTTAAATTTTAAAAGCCAAAAAAATACAAAATGATATCTCTTCCTATTTTGATCGACAATTGTTGCTTTATGAAACAAACCTAAGACTTTGAAATTACAGCTTTTAAATTTCAAAATACGAAGATATATCATATTGAATTTTTTGCCTTTAAAAATTAAAAATAATATCATAAATACTATTCCGCGTGTGCATTGATAATGACAAGATTCTTGTCATTGTGAAAGGGCTAAATGCAGGGTAATTATCCACGGAGTCTGGACGCTGAGCGGATATGACCTTGAAACGGAGGATGAGTTTCACATTCCACAAAAATGACGTCACAATAGGACTTCGCAGTAAATGAAGAACGTTGATGGCAAGAAAACATTGACGAGCTTTCGAGCTTGTTTCCTTGTGTGGAGGTTGGACTCGCCATTTTGTGAGCTTCCTCTCATGGTGGCTATACCAGCTTGTGACGCAATAATTTCTTGCTATTTTGACGTCACAATCAAGGCAAGCAATATCGGAATATATATGACAGAGGTGTATATGTCTGACGAAGGAAGTACTATACTCTCTGTTTCGGAGATTGAAATGTCGAATGCTGATTGGCTTTCTACATGATAGCCATACGGTGTTCTCGAAAATATATATAATGTCAAAATTATATATATACCTGAAAACGTGTAAGAATTGAAAAAAGAGATGCGGTTATAATTGTCAATAAGACAGACGTTCATTGAAGTCCGAATGACAGATAATTTAAAATCTACAGGTTGCATCTATAGGTTACATCTACAGGTTACATCTACAGCTTATACAGGCTACATTTACAGCATCTAAAGATTACATCACAGTCTTCATAATTACATTTTGGTCCTCAACAATAATCAAAGATCCACACAGTAAAATAAGCTGTAAAAGTACGTATGAATAAAATAAGAAACTATAACCCCCATAAAAAACAACAAAAAACCAAAACCATACACCCGAAAAAAGAAACCAAAATTTAACAATTAAAGACGAAAAACTAGTAACAGTAAAACAAAAACAACAAAACGACAGTCAGTCACCGCTTAACCACATGTTCCAAAGTCGGCAGGTAAAGGAGCTCATATGGTACCCAAAGAATGTCTAACATTTTGTCGATAGATAATACCATGGAAACAGATATGAATGTTGCCAAGAAAAAAATTACTGAAATAGTCATCTCCTTGCTTCTCCTGCAAAAGTGTCTTATTTAACTGTCTCTTTTTTGTTTATTTGTATTGTTTTTTGCGTACTTTGTGTCGCACTACTGACCCAGTCTAAAGGACAAAAATGTTTAACCCCGCAACATTCTTAATATGCCTGTCCCAAACCAGGAACCTGTAATCCGGTGTTGTTATTATGTTTAATGGTTGGTGGTTTGGTCGACATTTGTAACATTTGAATATCATCATTTATTTTTAGGACCTTTAACAGCTTTTCTTAGTGTGTGGGTATTTGTCCATTGTTGAAGGCCTCAGAGCACCCTGTAGACGTTTTGGGTTGTTGTCTTATGGACAATCTGACCACATTTACGTTATCTATACTGTTCATCTAGCTCGGTCATTCTTACTGCAATTATATGTCTATTGTGTGACGGCCGTATTCAGTTAACTTGTTTCTGAAATTTTTTAGATGATGAGTGGATATCTAATTCACGATGACTTTTATATCCCAGAAGTTTTGCAGTCCACGATCCGCTCATGTCAAGATCACTTGACGCTACAATCAGTCAAGCGTGACCATTTTCGCCTGTTATCTGCAGAGTACAAAGACATCTGGAAATATCTGCAACATTATCCAGTAAATGGCGGCGAGTGTCAACTAATTTGTCCATGTCTGTAGTCTGTTGGATACCCTGCTTTTAAATTATCGGTTAAAGGGTGTTGTTTTTAAGTCGAATATCTCTCGCAGATGAGTTGATCCCTGGTTGCGACCAGTATGTCAGATCTTACAATATGGTGGCCGGGCTGTTCAATTTATTGGGTTCTTTTATTTGTTTATTTGTAATATATTGAAGACAAAAATATGTGAAGTAAACTAGTTATTCATCCAAAAATTCCTAACAGGCATTTTTCTTTTACTGGAATTCAGATACGTCATGTTTTGTTCACGCCATCAATGGTGCTTTCTGAAGCATTTAATATCAAACCGATTAAAAGATTTTAGTAGCAGCGGCAAATATATTATCTATACCTGGGACGCGATCAAAAGAATACAGCAGAGATTCAAAGTAAGGGCAAACAGAACTCATTGATGATAAATTTAATTGTGCTATCTAGGGTCCTTTTTATTAAAAAAGACCAATAAAAATCCACCAGAAAAAGTGACGTTCCCCCAATTCTGTTGCACTTATGAACCGACTAATTTCAGGAGATATAACACCATGCACCAAAAATAAACATAAAAAATCAACAATATCACAAACTGCATTAAAAATCGTCATATAAATATTCAAAACACAGTGAAAGAACCAATGAAAGTCCAAATATGAATTAAGTTGAGCTTTTCAATTAGTATCTCTACGTAAGTCGTCAGGTAAAAATCAGATTGGAAGGCAAACTATATTCTTATAAGGCAGCATATGACTGTAGATTAGAAATATATGTTGTGTAACCAAATAACCTTCGAAAATATATATTCGAATGTCATGACAGAATCTGAGCTGAGAATCAAAGCATACAATAGATAGAGAACGTTAAAAACACGCTGAACACAGAAACTAAATAAAGACCAGGGTGCAAGGTATGCAGTTACTGATCAACAGGTGGTACCTGTTCATCAACTTTTAAAACATTTTTCAGTCGTTTTGTAAAGGGTAATTTGTTCAGTGGCCTATTTTTCCAGGTGAATTTTCCTGTTCCTTTTTGTTTAAAAAAATTCTGAAATATCGTATCAACTGCGATTTTATCGCTATGATTGTATAATAGTTACAGTGCTCGCCTCGAGTGCGAAAGGTCGTGAGTTCTATCCCCGGCCGAGTCAAACCAAAGATATGAAAATTGGTATTTGCTGCTTCTTCGCTAAGCACTTAGGTTTAAGAGCTGGTCGGCTCCAGACTCAGAAATATGTGTCTCGCATGTCTTCCCGTGGGCTCTTGCTCTCGTGAGATAGCAGGTTAAAATCCGGCTCAGTGGGTCGTTCTAGTATCCTTAGTTTTTCTTCACTTTTTTGGAAAAAAAGTTTACTGTTTTAGAAATGCAACAAGTTAGACGTTCAGAACTTTTATATTTCACAAACATCAGCAAATTTCTTATGGTTACCCTACGATAGTTCTGGGATTAAAAGGCACAGTTTCTTAGTCCCAGGATTTGGTAAAATAGTTAAATCGCTGTTAAGGTCCCTTTTTAGCTCACAAGGCCTATAAGGCCATGTGAGCTTTTGCCATCATTTGACGTCCGTTTTCTGTCGTCCGTCATCCGTCGTCCGTTCATTTGTCCGTCCTCCGTCTGTCAACAATCACAAAAACATCTTCTTCTCTGAAACTACTCAGCATATGTATGAGTGATCCTTGGGTGGTCCCTGTCCAAAATTGTGTCCGGCATTCCCAAACGCTTTGCAAGATGAATGCCATTACGAAAAATTGTAATCGGGTGATATATTAAAAAATCTTCTTGTCCGAATTTACTGAGCCAATTGCAACCAAACTTTCGTAGAATGGTCCGCCCGATACGCCGACCGGGGCATAGAAATAGGCCATTCATTTTTCCGCCTTCAAATAAAGCCCTGCGACAGGGGCATCCGTTTTCAACAAAACGTCATTCGTTCTTGTTGGGAGAAGGCAACGCTTTCAGCACGTTAACGAACCATTTGCCTCTGCTCTTGATAAGTGGTCGTTGAAAGCCAGTTACATATGCTACATTAATCGCCTCCTACCCAAACAGTTGCAATTCCGATCACTGTGGCTAGAAAATTCCCCGGCCATGAACCCAGTCCACTTCATTTATGAACTATTGTTTGATCATTTGTTCTCCTCCTGAATATACATGAAATATTAGCCAATGGACGTTAAGCAACAATCGAAATCAATCAATGTAATGGTCCTCATATGTATCTTCTACCAAAATTGTGTCCAGCATTCCCTACTAACTACCAAAATGGCCGCCACGGCCGAACTTAGTTAAAATACGACCCAATAGGAAATTCACGCCAGAAACTTCTGAGCCAATTTCAACCAAACCTGAGTGGAACGGTCCTAACAATGTTTTCAACCACATTTTTTTCCTGCATCCCCGCCCATCAAACACGATGGCCTCCACAGCACAACTTAGCTTATAATTAGACCCTTTAGTATTTCCCGCATCCCCCCTAAAACGAAGATGGCTGCCGTAATTAAAAATAGAAAAAAAGTTGGTATATTTTAAACATTTTTGTCTGTAACAACTGAGTCAATTTTTACCAACTTCGACGGAATGGTCCTTAGGTTGTCTTCTACAAAACTATGTCCTGCATTTCCACCCACCAATCAAGTGACTGTCACTTAGCCGAACTTAGTTTAGCGAAGGACCATATGGGAAAGTTTTTATAACACCGTTTTTCTAAAACTAAGTTGGCTGCCACAGTTCAACTTGTAAAATATGGCTCAAAAGAGATTCACTTTATTCGTGTATGAAACTTTTAAGCCAATTATCCTGTACCAAATTTCTGTAAAACATTCCCTACTGGCGAGGACCAGTGAGAAGTCTCTGTCTGCTGAGCGATAAAGGTTCTTGGGATCCTCTAATTAGATTTCGTTATTGCTCAAGTAATAATATTTAAATCATAAGAAATGTATACATTATATGAAATCGGTAATAATCCATAATTAATTATTTGATTAGCATTACAGTTTGTAAGAGAAAGTTGAGACATCATGTTAAACAATTCTCAAATTTTGTCCGGCAATTCTATTTTGACTGGGATATCTTTTAAAATTGACAAGAAAAAAAAACCAATCACGTGGTTTCACGTTTAGTAGTCTAAATTGTACACATATTGCCTTATGCAGAAACCTTGTTAAACAATCATCTGATTAACTTGAATCCAATATGGAATACACTTTGTCTTGAAATGTTCACACCACGAAATTCCCATAGAAAATTAAGTCAGACCTTTTAATTACCTGAAGAACGATGCGTCTTCAGTTAAAAACGCACTCTCATTTTAAATTCAGCGCATCTCAAGGAATTTGAAAATTCTTCATACAGTCTCAATTTATGTCTCCATTTTGGTCTTTCTGATGCAATTTGAATATATTGTTGACTTTCATTGTGTCCATCACTGATGTATATTAGTTAACGTTAAAATCTTGAAATATAAATCAATGCTGTAGTGTTTAAACCTATACAACAACATTCTGACCCTGCATGCTATCGGTTTATTCTCTGATTTTGTTTTAATTTTCATAAGCGATATAGATTCCACATTGTTGATAGAAATATAAAACTTAGTGTTGTTGCCACTAATATTAACACTCCTATACATTAATGCTAATTCTGCATTGACACCAGTGGAGAAGGAGTTGCTTACCCTTCCTGAGCACCTGAACTCATCCAGGTTTTTGTAAGGTTCATGATACTACAGCTTTAGTTTTCAATGTAGTGTTGTAGTTACCGTCCGACTGAGAGCATTAATTTGCTGTGTAGGGCGTTAATAACTTTCACACCCCCCTTTTGAGGTGTGTGTGTTCTATGTTTGTCTTTCGTTTTAATTTGTTGGCCATGTTTTTGTCTGTCTTTACGATTTCCGTCTGTCCCTTTGTAATCTTCGAATTCCATGCAAATTTTGTTTGATGTCATTGATCATCACGAATTTTGACAATACAGAACTTAATGTTTAAAGACAAACTTTAGATTTGCATATCTTCTGTATATGCATATGTAACACTTATTGTTCTAAAATGCCCCAAAGACGCTATTAAAGACATTCCTCAGGGATCACAACACCAAGTAATGTTCCTGCGGATTCTTCGTTTCTATACGAATTACACAGCACACGACCAGAAGTCCACATCAATATCGTTTTGAAATCTAACTGATGAGTCTTATATTATTGTACATGTTATTTACATATAGTTGTTGTTTGGACTTGCACATGCATTTTCTTAAATGAAGGTCAGACGGGAGAGTGTCATTCAAAACATGTTTTAGAAAGTAAAAATAAGTTCAAAAATTCTTCAAGCACATCATTAGTATCGGGTTAAGGCAACGTCTTATCGTTTTTCCTCAAACGTGTATGTGTATCACGAATGTCAAAATTTATAGGTTTGCAAATTTTGCTTCAGTAATTGCATTGCTTAACGTCCAGAGGCAAAGTTTTCATATTCAAGACGGCAGCATACTAATGAATGATGATTTATGAACCCTGCTTGCTGCAAGCTTAGTCGAAAAGCATCATAAACCAATTTTATTGTCTTTTGGTTTTACCCGAATGGGGATCGAACCCTCTACCTTTCCGATCCAAGGCGAGAACGCTAACCATTACACAACCATGACGTTGCTTTGAAAAGAAGAGAGTGAATATCATGTGTTGGTTACACATGAATTCAGCCAATTTGACTACTTATGGTGAAACCTTAATGAGAAAATGACAGTTCCTTTCCTTTGATACTTATAACTTCAACAAACCTTAATTGATGCACTGTTTTGTAATGTGGAAGGTTTTAATGTTAAATGGTTGCAAGTATCGCTTTATTTACCGCGTTTTATCACGAGTAACATGAATGATGTCACAATTGGAGCAAGACTGCCTTTTCATCCGGAGTAACTGAAAATATCCCCTGGAATTGATGTTGTTCGTTTTGCTGCAGTTTTGTGTTAGTAATTTGTAAAATTTTTTTTACAATTGCTTTAAGAGTTGTCTGTTCTTTAAGCAGTTTAAATTTGAAACCCATTCAGCATCCAGCTGCGGCACCAGACACAAGAATATAAATGCACTGAAAAAAGTAACAAAGGTCTGGTTCCGCACTAATGAAAGAACATTTTTGGCGGGGCAAAAATAGAAATGGAGCAAAAATAAATCATGTCATTTAACTTAACTGTCTTTGGTTTTATGCCTAGTTCTGACAAGAAAACTAAATTTACATTTAATTATTATTAATTTATTCAAAACAAAAAATAAAAGTCAAAAGTACAGCTTTCATAATTTTTCACATGCAAAAACAACATGTACATCTTGCATAAATTTCACACATTTCTCTCTTACAAACAGATAAATTACATAAAATTTACCACTATATAACAACTTTATACATATTTTCTAAAAAAAAATCTACCACGCATTTTATTCAAGCAAAAAAGGACCAGGGACTAAAGGGCCTATTTGGCTAAATATTTCGGAAATTTTTATTTACCTAGCAATGTTTAAACATTTAATGTCCTAACATGATATTTAAACAGATATATACAGAGTTCATAGATGAATGTAACAGAAAAGGACTACTAAGGGAACGACCATTTAACTCTTGAAGGGGTACGGTTGTAAAATTTCTGGACAGACAGGTAGCAAAAAAAAATATTCTGTAGCCAGTTTCTCCCCATATAGCGTAATGTTAAATTTTGAAAAGAAGTTGGCGACTAATCGCTGCGGAAAACTAAAAAAAAATCCAAGGAAAAAAAACAGACATAACCCGGCTTGAAGTTAAATGGTCGTTCCCTAAAACATCGAAATATGTAAAGAATGAGCAAATATGATGACTAGAATTTTATTTATCTAAAAATGCATAAAAATTTATTGGTAAAACATACTAAAAGTGTTAATTTTAAAAATCTTTTGAAAAAGGAGTCTTTGTAGTCCCTAGTCCTGACCCTATGGTAGGATTTTTGTCTGGAATAATGAAATCTTCTTACAACAATAAAGCTTCTAACATTTGGTTTACAACTATAAATTGAAATCGAAATGTTGCAGGTTGGTGCATTAATTACTAATCGCGAATAGGACTAAAACCTCTTTTTTTTTATCTATTTCATATGGTTGTTTTCTCAAATAAACCCTCCCCTACATAATGAAAAGAACAAAGTTAGATTATGTAAAGTAATCGTGGGCTCAACAGAACTACCAAACCTTATATGCACAATCTTCGTATCGTACATTAGAGGTACATGGAGACGTTATAATGGAAGTGTGCAGTGCACGCCTTAAATGTTGGAATGTCATTTCCTTGATCTTTTTTCCTGTGAATATTGCTATAAACTGTTGCCCAACTTAAAATTAATGCACCACCGCCATCTTATTTCGAAACAAAATTTGAAAATTAGGTTTGATGTTGCATGGCGTCCAAAACCGTTTACGAACTTCACAAAGTATTTAACAGACACAATTTATGTTTGACTTGTTATTATTCTTTATAATCTCTGTTGGCTTTTTTCATATTAAAAATGATGTCTAATATGCACCGATGACCTATAAGGCCATCATTTATAGTATAAGCTTGCCAACATTATTGCACACTGTTTGCTTTGTTCAAGTGAAATGTAGACGATTAACCGAACGACAAAAGCACATTTATACAAGTGTAAAAAATAATCCAACGTAATGGACACCCTCGAAATTTGGGTGAAAAAAAACCATTTTAATTCGAAAGATTGGTAGTTAAATACTTTCAAGAAGAAACAATCTTAAAAACACTTTTGACAACTCAACAAGAACGCTGTCCACATTCCTTTTTATTTTCTGAAAGCATTTTACAAAAGCTTTCTTTCCAATCGTACCACCATAAACTCGGAAATATGTGTTTAGAATTATTATTATTATGCCTTGATAGAGACTACATCTCGACAAAAATATGAAGAAAATAATATCAGTGGGAAGTTTCAGTTAAAAAAATTGCCTGTAACTGCTCGGTCCCTGATTGGTCCTTCACGGGAAATTTGAAAACGGTAGAACAGTGCTTTCTCCGTGTCACGGTAACATGGCTAATGACATATTATCGAGTTCAAACTAATCCCCTGTCACGCCTTTCCCCCATTTTGTAAAGAAAAATCTGATATCTGTCAGAAATTAAAATTTAACCTATGGTTCAACTAATAGCTTCTGACTGTCACATGCAAACATTTGAACGGACAATAAGACGTTTCTGTACAAAGGTTCTCCCTTTTAGTAATATATTCTCCCTTTTAGTAATATATTAAGTCTTTTTGTAACCTGATATGCTAACAATAGATCGGTTTAAGCGAGCGTGGTTGGTACTAAGTGTTAATTTCAGAGAAGCACAACAAAATGAAAAATTAGAGAAATTGTACCCAACGTAACAGAGTTATTATAGTACTCACACAAGTTAACTAGGTGGTCATTTTAATTAAAAATAAATCACCATGCAAAACTTCTAGAATATTTTAAAATTTAGGTTAAAAGTTTTACATTTTTAATGAAATAAAATTTTAAATTGCCACAATTAAAATGAATTTGTAATGATACTGCAATTTTCTACTATAAAATTTTAATAATATTTAAAATGTATTAATCAAACAATGTTTTACAGAAATTGCTGGATTTGTTTAAATTTTGAAACATTGAAAATACAAAAAGGCTTTGAAATGTAATGCACTTTGTAGTTGTTCCTATCGTCGAATTTGGCTTCATATTTCGATTATGAAAATGAAAATATTTGGGATAAATGTCAGGGAGACTGCACTCTAACCACGAGAAAAACAGAGTAATTTACAAATCTAGAGGTCTCCACAAGGCCTTCAACAAGGGTGGAATACAACTCCTTGTTAAAAGCTCTAAATTGACCAAACTAAAAAATCGTGTATGTGTAAAATAATACTCTCTATAAGTACTTTCTTTTACTATGTTTGTATACCGGACTTCCTTTGTTTTGTTTCTAAGGTAACAAAATTTACAACATTTATTCAAAATTGGTAAATTTGTCTTTGATATCTGTTGAATTTTCGTTTTTAAATAATGCATTGTTAAATAAAATTTAATTAGTTTACATTTCTTCTTTATAGTTCCGCACTCCTTCAACTTAATGATTATAATTAAGTTTTGCAAAGAATAAAGTTTCGAATGTATTTACATAGGTCTAAAAAAGACAACATACTTTTAACTACAATATTTACCAAATGAAAATCCAGTATAGAAAATACCCATGTGAGAGATCAAAAGTGCATACTTCAAAGAGACGAGACAAATTCGAAATAAAATAAAAGATAAAACGAAACAAAAAGAACAAAGGCCTAGACTGCACACACAAAACAGGAGAGGAATCATGTACTCCGGAAGGGTAAGCATTAATGAGGACAGGGTTGCTGTATTTCCGGCTATTCAAAAGAGAAAATATTTCAACTCAACATTTCATCTAAATAATATTTGTTTTATAAAATATATAAATAAAGTCAGGTAAAAATTAAATGTTCAAAATAAAGAAAAATAAATAACAGTTTTTTTTACAAATTAAATGCTTTCAAAGTAAAATATAAATTTAACACTTTGAAATGAGTTGTGGTATTTCAGTAGATTTTTTTGAAATATATATTATCAAAACAATTGTCTGGTAATTCATAAATTATTTTAAAAAATACCAAACTTTATAAAGGTATCACGAATTCATCATTAGATGAATAAAGATTTACCAGGTTCACCTTTTCGTACCTGATCATAAATAAAGTAAAATATCAACAGACTCTTTATCGGCTTAACTTAATTTAACTTTTCCTTTTGTAAATCAGAAAACGCAGTTTGATGGAAACTGCAATTTAATTAAGACAAAAATTATTTAAACAGTGTTTGTTGAAAAATAGGAATGTCTTAATTTAACGTTGCTGTAAGAGAAATTGCGAAAATTCTTCCTGATAAATGAAAAACCAATCTATATTTATCCTTGTATTTTTTACTTTCTTAACATACAAAAGAAGTGCTAATATCCAGATATTTTTAAGAAACCCTCATCATCTAACATGCATCAAACAAAATTCATAGCAATGACAAGATGCCGAACTAAAAACATAATGGAAATGCTAAATATTTTCCCTTTTATACAAAAATCCATATTATACATATAATAAATATTTCCCTAACAAAAATAACAATAATAACACAATGGTTTAAATAAAACTGAGCAGAATGGTCTAATATAACTAACATAACCAGAATATAATTATCTATTTATCACTATTTTAACAACGACTTTTTATGGACTTTATTTACCCGTTTTCTTCCGCCGCTAATAAAGTTACTATCAATTAAAAATCGATGCCCTTTTTATACAGATATGTTCAGTTTATTATAAATTGTCTTGTTACTTTCAATAGAAACATCCAATAAAACTTATCCGATTCAATCTTACGACCTTTTTATTGCTCAGATTGCTTGATACTCCGGGATCTGTGAATTAAAATATTCGCTAAAAATGGCAGTAAAGTCAGAATTCGAGACGTCGTTATAAGGAGATCCGCCATTGAATTGTTCTGGCATTAATTCAGTTTCTTTATTGTTAGGGCTAGAGACGTTCCGGATGGAAGTATTGTTAGTGAGCGGCCTATGGCATACTGATGAGTTCATTAATGTATTGACGCCGGGTGAATAACTGTCCATGTAATTGCCACCGTAAATGGAATTTGATGGATGTTGGTCTGATCTGGTCGTCTGCTGGGGATAAGCAGACGATTTTACCATATATGGGGCATTAAATCTCCTTTCTGACGATTGGCTGTTAATTGTCTCAATGGAGTTTCCAAAATTGTATCTAGCATTGTAATCAGATTCCATCGGTAAATCCATTCTCTGTTGTTGATAAAATGTTCTGAACTGCGCATGACTTTGACCGAAGTTGTCACTGTTATATCCATTACTGTTGTAAAAGTTCCAGGATGGATTAAAGTTTCGAACACCATTTGCACTTTGTGAAAAATGAGCAGTACCAAAATCAGAAGTTTGTCTGCCATAAATTTGTGAAGGCTGTCTTGTTTGAAACAAGTCTGTGTCATAGATAACGTTTGAGTTTCTCCATTCGCTATGTGTTTGCCCGTTTGCCATTTTCATTTCAGGGTAGCTATAACCGTTGTTGCCATGGTTGTACATAGTCTGCTGTCTATATTTACCATTAATATATTCATTTGAATGACTCCTCTTTTCTTTTGTACTCACAATTTCTGAAGCGGCTTTCATAACTTCAAGGTCACTTGAAACCGCCACTGAACCGGATGTGAAATCATGGGTACCCCCGGTGGAGGCTGGTGGACTAGAGACGGTAGGAAGTGTTGATGATGACCTTGACGGAGGTGAAAGCGAGTAATATGAGACAGATTCATTATCATTCTTTTCTACCTTAAAGTCGGCGTGTATTGTGTTATTATTATCACGGGGAGAAGTTGCTATATCTGGAAGCTCTGGGACGGACGGAACATCACTTAAAGACAAGCTATCGGAAGATGCTTTCGAATTCATCTGGCTAACGTTACTAACAAATGTTTGTAGAGGAGATTGGTTTTCTAAACTTTGTTTATTTTCCAAACGTAATAATTCTTGATTGCTATTACATTCGGGAATTCCCTGCGAAACCGCGACATCTGTGCATTTCTCCACCTCATCAACGGCGTTCTCTTTCGCCATGTCATGCGAGATGCCAGTTTTATCTATTTTTGTTATATCGAGAATGTTATTTTTGTTTTGAGAGAGTCTGTTTTGCTCATCATTATTGGGCGTGTCAGTCGTTAGACCATCCAGGATTGTTTTTGAGTTCTGTTTCTTTGATGATACGTTTGAAGTTTCTCCATTCATTTCATGTTTTGTTTCGCCATTATCCGTTCTTTCACAACTTTCTTCTGAAGAAGTTGGACTTTCTAAATTACAATCTAATTGAAAACCCTCATCAGAATCAGATTTAGGCCTTTGGGACTGAGATTGTCGTTTATATTTCATTCGTCTGTTTTGAAACCAGACTTTTACTTGCCTTTCTGTTAAATCTAAAGAAGCAGCAATTTCTATTCTTCTCGGACGACACAGATATTTATTAAAGTGAAACTCCTTTTCAAGTTCAAGTAACTGCGTGTTTGTATAAGCTGTCCTCAAGCGCCGTGTCCCTCCACTTGCGCCACTTCCAGATCCACCATTACTGACAGGTGTATTAGTCGTTCCCATAGAGACAGGCGTCATGTAATCTGCGAAAAAATAAAATAACTTTTACCCAGGGTTTATTACTGGCCATGGTGGTCATATTGAATTGTGGCCATTTATATGAGAGTGGTGAACAGAATTCTTAATAAAAAATTAATATATTGAATACTATATTTAAAACAAAAACTTTTATACAAATTATATTGAAGTAAGTAAAAGTAAAATTTCATTCCGGCATCGAACTGGTGATATATATCATAATAGTCAGAATATTGTGTTGGACGAGAAATGAAACTAAACAAGCAAACCATAAAACAGTGACGCGGTAGTTATTGATCACCCAACTGATTTTAATGGGTTGAGGTTGGTTTTGATTAGAAGTTACTTTTTTTACAATACTTTACATCCACCCCTTTTCAGCGAGCTTGTGTGCCTCATTTTTGCAATGTTTTATACTAATGTTTAATATTATTTAAATCCTGGGAAATTGCCTTTCTTCGCCAAAATTTCCCGTTTTATTTCTAATTCCTTTCATGTTCCCACCCTCCTTCACACACATACCATGAGATATCAAATAGTTGCTCCCACCCTTTGTGATAGTAGATTTCATAAGTCATTCGCTTTGTTACTTCAAATGTTAAAAAACATTAAACTGTACAATGCCAAGACGCACTAACACCATAGAGTGGTCTTTGCTACAAAACAGTTATGTTTAAGATATATTCTCAGCAGCTAATATTTTGTTCTTATTTGTTGAAAAATAAATAAAAGGCTGCAATGGGAGATGTTTTTAGGTAAAGGATATTTCTCCACTAGGAAATTTTTCTTGAAACAAATCATTGGAGGAATTCTAAATTTCCCGGGGGAAATATCGACCTACCGACAGACACCTGTGTAAACGTATCCAGCCCATTGTTTGTTCATTAGCAGATGGGAAAAGTCTTTTTCTAAAAACTGTGATGAATTGCCATCAGTTTTCTGATAGTTCAGCTGAACATGTCAAAGAATTTGTTGTAAACATGAGACCAAAACATCACGTTTGATCCAGTGTTGTGACACAAGCAGTTATGGTTCGTGTCGTCAGCAATAAATTCCCTAAAATATGACACACTGCTGTTGCACACAAATATTTGTCATCCGATTATGCTCCGGAAAATTGATTTCAACTAACAAACCCTTCTGACCGAGAGATCACGAGATTTCAGGACGATCGCGTCCATCTCCATTCCGTGCGGGACTAAAATAATTCATTGATACGACAAAAAACTGATGAAATAATACATTACGGCGATTGGTGTGAGAGGTCTTGGGTACTTTTGTTCAAAGTTAAGGTTTAACATGGTTTAGCGATTTGGGTTAAAAGGTTTAATGTGAAATTTTTATGCAAATGAGTTAGATAAGAGTCAAATAAATGGTTACGGTTTCGGTATCAATGATCTATCACGTCCGTGGGGTACCAGTCGACAGAGTGGTGTTGAAAATATCTCAATATACGTTTTATTGTTCATTGGTTTAATCTCTTTATTTTTGTTTTTAATTAATTTTTAATCGTGTTAAAAGTTAATTGAAATGTTATCAACATGTTGTTTGATAAGTATTCGAAGTATTAGCTTTAGAAGTATTGTATTGACAATATGATGCTTCCTTGGTGTGACAAAAGCCTGGTCAAAACAATAAAATAGTGTATACAAACAGTTGAAAAAAAGTTTCTATTACTCTGTTTCGCATATCCTGGCAATATAAAATTTATTTATTTGTAGGTGTATCTTTATTACATAATAAGAATCCCAAGATACCAAAAGGGGTAGAACGATAGACAGACAAGACAGTGGCCAACAGGTAAGAAACGGAGACAAACATAGTACACGCAACACTACACTGAAAACTAAAGCCAGAGTAACACGTACCCTACAGAAACTAGGGAGAGTTCATATGAGATTTTTGTGTCATGAATATTTACACCATATCCCCCCTTTTTTCTATATCAAATGCTGCAGAAGGTTAAGCAACTCCTGTTCCACTCCATCAGTTATATACGTGAATCTTTAGGAGATCTTTCCCCTAACTTTAATCTATTATTGTTGACCACCGTAACAATAAATTTTGCCCGATTACCTCAAATGTACTAGTCTTCCTCCAATTTGTCAATTCCAGTGTGATGAAGGTTAATAAGTCTTAAAAGTGTGACGTCAATGTAGTTTAGTGTGACGTTAATTGAATGTAGTTAGAGTGACGTTAACGAGGAGGTTTAGCAAGATTTTACAAAAATTTCTTGACCGACCAATCAAATTAAGATATTCCTATTGCAGGTAGTTTTGATGAATAAAAATAAGGAACATTTATAAATTTTCCGCTCTTTAAGTATGTAAAATGAAAAATTCAGAGAGACTGCACTCTAACCACAAGAAAAACACAGGGTATTTACAAATTCATTAGTCTCCTTAAAAAGGCCTTCATCAAGGATGAAATACCACTCGTAGCCCCCTAAATAATCATGTACATGTTACGTAAAGTAGTGCTGCACTTACCTGAATATTATAAAACAAAACATTTAAAACAATGAAAAACCTATTATCATATTTCCTGACTGAGAAAGGTGGTGGGGATAGACTAGTGTAGTGGTTACCAAACCTTCCCGCCATGAGTGGCATAATATAAGAAAATAAACGTATTAACCGACGTATTATAGTAACTAAACAGAAAGTCACACATAGAGTACCTGAATAACAATAAATATACTAACAAAATACATAAAAAGAAGATACCTCTCTATTTCGTATAGTTTTGCTATTTCTTAGCTACCAGTACTTTAATTTTGTTGCTTTGACGTTCTGTCTAATGCTTACTAGTAGTAGTTTCTTATTATTTTGTGCACGCACTGTCTTTATCCGCACTTATGTCGGTTTTAAAAGATCTTCTTGAGCTTATGTAGGATTGTTATGCATTCTTGTCGACATAAAACAAAGTTAATTTGATATTTGAATGTTCACAGTTACTTAAGGCAAGCTCAGGTTGAGATTCCTGGTGTTTAGACATAGTCTCTCAACAAGGTATGTTTATCTAACAGAGTATGTCCGACGATCTAATACTGTGTTGCAGATAAACGTGAAGACAGATAAGATGGATGCGATGCCAAGTTTGTAAGGAAGCGATCTGTTCCAACAAAAAAAAAACAGTTGTAATGTCTTGAACTTGTACCCGTTGTGAATATGTTAGTTTAACGAAACAGTGAGATTCACTGTAATGTTTCCAATTCTACATTTGCAGCCGTATTTTTGCATTAAAGCTTTGTAACGGTTATATAATCTTGTAAAAGGCTTCAGAAGCTTGTGATATCTGTATCACTGCTTCAAAAGTTAACCAGTAAGATGTAGGTTGTGATCATTTATAATGTCAGAAACCGAACTAGTTGTAAAATGTAAACCGTTCTGTAAGAAGATGCTTATTGTAATGTTTCGGTTTACTTAGTGAGAAGGTCTAAATAAATCGACCAATAACAAAAAAGCAGCCATGTTTGTAATCCAATCAAGACTAAATGGGCAAATTTGTACAGGGTCTTTCATGGATGTTTCAATTGCCTAGCGATTTCAGAGAAAAGACTTTTAAAAATCGGCCAATCAGGAACATTAATTGGACTTAGCAGCCTTGTTTGTAGTCCGATTTGTGACGAAACGAAGACGTTTAGTACGGAAACATCCATAGAGCTTCCTGTCAAGTTTGGTTCAATTTCCTTATGTGGTTTTAGAGAAGACCCTTTTTTAAATCGGCCCATCAGAAACAAAAATTGTGTGTGGCGACAAAGCTCGCAATCCAATTGAAAAAACGTAGAATTTCTTATGATCATTCATATATGTTATTTTGAGTTAGGTGCCATTTGGCCCTGCAGATTAAGATACAAATGTAAAAATGTACTAAAGATGGACGCCAAGTGATGAAAAATGCTCACACTGTCCTGGTTAAGTGAGTTAAATCGGCCAATCAGAAAAAAACAAGAATAAGCAATGATGCACATTGGTTTACGGCTCAGGAAAATTGTAATCAAAATTTTTATAGAGGCTTATCAATAGTTGCTTCATTACAAGTTTCAGAGAAGAGTTTTTTCTGTTTCGACTAATCAGAAACAAGAACTGCAGTGGCAGCCATATAAGTGGACCGTTCAGGACGATACATGTAAATTTTATAGAAACCTATCGATAGATTCTTAATAAGAAGTTACGATCCGTTTGATCTGAAGGATTGTAAGATCTGACCAATCAGAAGCAAGAATGACATGTGGCCGACCCGGGACAACATATCCAAACTTTCAATCAGAACTACCTTGCATAAATGGTGGCTATGTTAGTACATTGAGCGGGAAGATATGTGGAGGAAAGGTTTTATAGGATATCCCACAGCTGCTTCAGACCGTTTCAGTTGAAGAAGTTTCAGAGGAGAAGTTTAAAATATTAAAGTTAACAGACGAACGACGGGCGCCAAGTGATGACAAAGACTATCATGGCCTTTGGCCAGGTGAGCTAAAATATGTCTTTTCATTGAAATTCTTTGATTAAAAAATGCACAAAGGTTAATAAAATATCCTCAGTAGGCATACATGTACAAAAACTGCATTGCATGAAACTTATTATTGATCTCGAGGAGTCGAATTACCAAAGTTTATCAGACTTGTGCAATCAGAATCAACCGTTTTACGCAAATCATTACCTTCAAAAATTAACCAGCCTCACAGCAAAAATCAAAATTTATCTAAGTGAACGGAAACAACAGCAAAAAAATAATAAATAAAAAACCTATACAAAGTGGGCGGAATACAAGAATTTAAATAATTTAGATATGACCTAACGTCGTTCAAATGACAAAACAGACTAACTTATATGCAGGACTATGTGTCAGTGTCAAAAAATGTTTGAGATTTAATAAACTGTGGCTGTATGTTTGACTGAAGACCTACCCACTTTTGGAGATAAAACAATATATTATTGGATTATGGTGCCGCTTTCAACAATAACCATGGTGGTATAAAATAATCCCAATCATTTACTATACTGTAGTTAATCACAGAGTGCCATATAAGAACCACGGGACTATTTGGAGAGTTTCACTGCAGACTTTTTTTAGCAATAAAGTCATATTTTCATAAAGGTCCTGTTTTTGTCAAATTTGATGACGCTATAATGAACGGTCGATATATTACATGACGCTAAAAGTGAAAACTGCTTAGGATTAATGAACAAATTCTGAAAATTGTAAACATATTTAGCTGCTATTCATTTCGATTGGTTCCATTGCTTTCTCTATCAACAGTCAAAGCCCTGATTGACAACACTGCGACAATATTAGAACTGTCAGAGATGACAAACGACCTGCTTCCCTTGTGATTTACAAAATCTATTATTTACAGACTTGTAAAAAGCAATAAATGTCAAGACAATTAACACCTACAATTCGAACATCTTACACTGAACAGGAGTTCTCCATCTAACAGGGTCTGATTAGCACATAAAATACATTAAAATGTCAATTAAGATATTTATCTTGCAGGGCACCAAAGCGGTGCTCCTACTCACAGGAAAAACAGTGCGTATTTAGGTTTGCTTAACTACTGACATTTGTCGACTGCTCCATATATTTCTACAATTCCGTAAACATGGAAAATATGATTTGTGAAACTGCTAAACGAACATTGGTAAAATATAGCAAACCATTCAAAGAGATTATATACTACCTTGACTATCTAAAAGTACATTTATATACATTACAAATAAAAAAACGAACATTAATCTATTTGTCGATTATTAAAAGATACAAGATAATGGGAAATCTATCATTTCCAGAAGTTCTTGTAACGAAAGAAAGTGAGCTTCAAAGAAAACCGTAAATTAACTCAAATATTATTTACACTTTGTGATAATTTTCATTGATTCATCAAATTATAGCAGTTTATAGTACAAAGGCAGCGAAGCTTGGTTGGATAATGTTACTATCAGTCCCGAGCTAAAACAGCAATACCGGGCTGAATACGATGCCGATAAATTAGTGGCTTGCAAAGAATAATTATACAATAAGAGCGTTTGTGTCTTTGAACACTGCCAGACATGCTTTAGTGTAACAAGATCCGGTAGTTTATCATGTTATCGATTCTCAGATTTTTTTCTCAATTATTATAAGCACATGGAACTGTTTATTGCGTGTTGATATTTTAATGTGAAATATAGTAGCATGATTTAAAACATGAACGTTACTTCACTAGGCGAATTGTAGTATATTGAGTGGGAAGATCAAATATCCGAAAGTCCAGACAACCTAGGAACATCGTGGAAACATTGCAGAAATAGAATCAGACTATCTGAAGCTCGACACCAGTCGTCAGGTCGATGTTATTGAATGAGCAAAAATTACAACCCGAAATCGATTTAGTTTTTTGGATAGGTTTTTTCATATTCGTAGGGTCCTCTGAAGTTTTGATAAAATTGAGTGGATAATGCCAAAGACAAAGGCAAGACAAATATTTTACATGTATTAGAGTCTCACCTAATGTACAATTATAATATAAAAAATATATATATATATATATACACATTTTAAAATTGTCTAACTATACATACATTAGCCACTCTAAAAACGCACAGAAGAAATAAACAAGTGCCCCCTGTTTCACGAAGAAAGAAAAGCACTCAAGGTTAGAGTTTCATGAATGCAAAATCTAAATACGAAATAAAAATCCTGTGTGTGTATTTGAACGTTCAAGTTTAAAATTGTTCATATTATCAGGTGTAAGTATTAATAGACTATTCGGCAAAATGTGTCGCACTTGATTTAAAGATAAAAGTCACGAATCGTAGATCTAAATCGACGAAGAGGAGCAATGCCTTTTAATGCAGTAGGTGGCTTCCGTTAGCTTCTAATTAAGTCAATTAAAATGAAAATCTGATATTTAACTTGTTTTGTATTCATACCGGATCTCTTATTTTATTCATTCCCTTAATTTCCTTGTTGGGATGTAAAATTATTTTATCGTTTTTCCTTTCTACTTTGGGGTGTACAAATGAATTGTTAATGTCATGAAGAAACCAAAATGAAATTAACAAATTAACTTTCCAACAAACTGAAAATTCGTATGCACAAATGAAAGAAAAATCTTTCTCTTCCTATTACAAGCCACCAGACGTCACTGTTTAGTTTTCCGGGACCACGAAGACCACCAATTCCTCTCTGCTTCAAAGTGCAGAAAAGCTAGTGAGTTCAAATGAAATTTATCCGGGCAATAAACCGCCATGTTTCAAGATCATTTTTGCAAAATGTTTACCTATAATGGGCAAATTAGCAATATCTAATATAATTTCTATACCATATAATAACAAGTTATAGCTATCATTCAGTCATTTCTCCCGTCCTGTATGAACGATTTATACTTTTTGTCATGAAACATCTGTATTGAATGTACAAACAAACACAACGATCCGACATCAAAGAAAACTAAAACGTATCTATGTTTAAAAAGATTCATAATATTTTAGTATTAAAATGATTTTTATCATAAACATCTCGGCGAATAAATTATTAAACCTTAAACAGCTGTTGATTTTAAAACTTTTGAGTCTTTCTTTTTCGATTTTTTCTCAGAGGGATACTATCAGCGTGTATCTCGGAACAAAAATACAACTTTCAATGGCTGTCACTCAAAACACAATTAAATGCTAACGTTGTGAATTTTAAACAGGTATTTTTTGCATTTTTTGTCAACATGAGTGACAGTCAGTTAGAAAACAGTCTTTGGTTTTATATCAAATATGAAAAGTATATTTATGATCTTATAGAATATGAAATTAATTAAAACACAGTTATAATTATTCTATTATCTTTTGGCTAATGATTTCATAATTTAAAATCTATTTATAAGATAAAAGAGCTACAAAAACAAATAAGCAAAAACCAAGTTTTGCGTTTGTGTGACTTTACTATATGTATGAGAGAATAAAAAATATAAAAGAACGCGGTATACATAAGAAGATGAAAGGTAGCTTTTTACATAGGAAAATGAAAAGATATGTGGTAAATATCAGAGACTGCACTCAAATATTAAGAAAAACAGAGAGAATTTAAAAATGATCTAGAGTTTTCCACAAGGCCTTCAACAAAGGTTGAATAACTTTCCTTGTGAAAAGCACTAAATCGCCCCAAATTAAATATCGTGTTAGCGTAAAATAACACTGCCCATACCTGAGTATTGTACGGAATGTACAGTATGTGGCCATATATATTGCATCACTTCATATTTTTCCTATATATTTCATATAAAATTACATTTTTTCAAAACTTATTTCAAAGCCATTCCTTGTCAGATTATCATAAAATTTGCACTGTTAATCAGAAATTTTTCAACAGTTTTTACCTTTTATTCTGATACAATTTTCTAACTGTCCACTTTCTAGAATTCATGAGTAAAACAGAAATGAAAATTTTGATGTCAAAATTTTACTTAAACGTATAGGGAAAAGTGACGTCAAAAATTTCTCTTTAACTCAGAAATTCTTGGAAACAGAAGAGAAGAAAATTTTGTCCAAATAAAGAATTAACATGTTGAAAATTCTCTGTTCTATAGTGAAAATTTCATAAAAATCGGATAAGAAATGACTTCGTAATAATTTTTTTAAAAATTGTGATTTTATATAAAATATATAGGCAAAATATGACGTGGTGCAATATTTATGGCCACATACTTACTGTACATGAAACAAAACAGTAAACACAAAGACAAAACTATGACCAAAATTCATGACTTGGGACAGGCTCCTGAGACATTTGGTGGGGTTGAACTAGTTTGATAAACCAATCAATCCAAAAAAATTACAACTAAGATAAAAAAGTTGAAAATTTAGGAAAAAACCTCCAGTTATTTTACCCTCAGAAACAATTCGCCGAAAGTTATGACCCCTCTGTAATCCCGTTGACAAAAACTATAAATTGAACATCCCGGTACCTGTTTGCCCCGAAGGAAATCTAACATAGCCCCTAGATAGGTAGGTCTTCATCGAATTGACCTTTGCAGCCAGCCAATCTTCCATTTTCATTTCAAAGGTCAGAGATTACTGTCAATTCTATTTTTGTGCATTAAAAGTAGGATTTGATCACCAGTCAATGTATTGCATAAAATAGTACCACATTTCTTCAGGTAACGCATGCACCAAATGTAACAGTACTTTTTGACAGCATATCTCAGACCAGCAATTGTCCAAGCCAATAGGCACAATCTTGACGCTCTCCTCTCATTTCATTGATTAGGCTATATCTAGATCAATTATTTCCTTCCACCTCTCGATATTAAATATCCCCTAACTTCAACTGCCGCCTCTATATCAACTCTACCCCTACTACAACTCCCGCATCTATGTCAACTATACCCTCACTTCAATAACCGAATCTATATCAAATATCCCCTTACTCCAACTGCCGCCTCTATATCAACTATACTGTTACTTCAGCTGCCGCCTCTATACCAACTATCCTTTTTCTTCAACTGCCGCCTCTATATCAACTATACCGTTACTTCAACTGCCGC
>JAULBM010000023.1:2946658-2996866 GCA_032357055.1 Geukensia granosissima | reverse complement strand
TTTTGGGCATAACTCCCATAAAAATGAGACGATCAAAATTTCCCGGTACTATGCACAACTACATATGATGTCCTAACTGCATACCAAGTTTTATGAAATTCGGATCTGTAGTTTAGGAGTTGCGCTGACAAACTTTGTGACGGACACACGGACAAATGGACACACGGGCAGGCAAAAATAATATGTCTCCCCACCATTGTGGGGGGAGACATAATTAAACTTACTTTTATATAGGATAGGGTTATCCAAAAAAAAAAAAAACATACAACTATGAAAATGCTGACCCCACCAAAACCGGGGTTAGACTCAAGTGGTCTGGAAGGATAAGCAGTTCCTGATTTTTTAAGACACCTTCCGCCTTGTCCTTTTTCAAATCCGGTATTAGTCATTTCAGGGAACAGATGACGCTTTAAAGGATTACAACCATGCAGGCGGGGGGAATAAACAGCCTATTTTAGGGTTACTCTGCAACTTCACAGGAAAAGATACCTCTTCATCTGTGAAACAGGTGCACCATACCATTGTAATTTCTGGAGTTGTGACACCAACCGACCAACATATACCTGTTTGAGCGGTTTCTGTGTCAACGACTTAGATCTGTCTAGACAATCGATAATTTGGACACATGCTCTTAAAATTTGATGAGTTGTGAGACGTAAACGCCATACGCGTATTAATATAGACTAGAGTCCAAACATCATAAAATTGATTACTAGTTTAATAAAAAATAATCAAACAGAAAAATAGCATTTCGTCGAATTTTGCCTTTTCAATTCCTTAAAAGAGAATTTCAGAAGAAAAAACTTTAAATGCGTCTTAAGGTCTGCGAACACGTGTATGGAACAATCAAATTGGAACCTAATTCTTTATAAAGTTAAATTTCATACGACTATGTCCAACATAGTCATAACAATGCTCGACCCTGTTAGCTGAATGTTTGATTCAGTTATATTTTCCTAACATTCATCGTTTTCGTAAATAGTATTCCAGATCTTGAAATTTTATCACATTTTAAAAAGTCTTAAATGATGTCAAAATGGTGTTAAAATAAGGGATGGTTCGTATAAAACTAAATGATACAAGTAAGGCGCTCGCAACACATTTTTTTTTGTAAAATTCATTGGTCGTGAATTTTAATAAGTTTTTAGTTTTTCTGCGACGTGTTTCTATGTCCTTCACAAACATATCACACATTTTATAGTTATACAATAAGAAGCTTCTCTGCTAAACCATGGCTTGTTTTTTTAATTGGTAGCTTCATTCAATCTTGGAGTTATGATACAGCACAAAGTTATAATTACGTCTGCGTTGTAATTCAGGACGATTCGGAGGATTAGAAGTTTGTTTTAAAAAGTCCAATAAATGATATACTCTTCCTCATAAAAATTGAATATTTTTATTTTCGACTTTACATTAGAAATAGGTATGGCTAGACTTTTTCAAGAAAAAATTCTTGTAAGAAAATGGCAAACACTGCTTACAGGATGCCAGTTAAATAATAAAATTGAAAGAAATAAAAAATTAAAGGATTCTATCTGGAAAATAAAATTAGCATGTTTTCACAAAAAAAGTGGGTTTTATTTCTTGTAAAACTAGCAATCGAACATAAATCTTAAATCGGACACTTTTGTAGCTTGAAGTAAAATAATGAGATTTGCATGAAGATTTTGGCATAGGTTTTGCATGCAAGTCTCCAGAGTTAAATTTTTGACTTATAAAATGTTATTATTCCATATTTATGACCAAGTGTATATTTCTACAGAGAAAAAATCATGACCCGATTTTTTATGATATTTTCTCGGTAATGATGGTGATTTTAATGTACTCACTTATAAGAACTATAACTTTTTATTATGAAAATTGTCTTGTATAAACCGAAAATGTTTCAAACACGAAAATAATAAAGCTTATTTCTATCGAAATTCAATTTCGCAAAAAAGAAAATTTTGCATAATTTGCAAAGCGATTCCGATTTCAATCTGACTTTCTATAGAAAGTATAAATCCAGCGAAAATCTCCCAAATGCCAAGTTCTCATTTGTTTTAGAGGGACGGCAATTTCACAAAATACAATTATTTTAAAAGTCCAGCACAACCTTTTTTTTATAGAACTTGAAAATATTTCCTTTGCATGACCTTTAATGTAAAAAAAAAATACTTTAAAAACAACACAGAGGCCAAGAATTAAATTCTTGAGGTTACCAATTCAGCAAAAAACGGCCATGTTATCAGATAAAATTCATAAAAGAATCTGTCCAATGTCCATTCCAAGTTTGGTTACGTTGTCGTTGTATTTTTTAAAATCATCTTCAAAGAAATTTTTACCTATTTTGCATGAAATATGCACGAAACATCAAAAGATTTTTATCCATGACCAAACAAATATGTTGCATCTTCGAATTTTACGCAACAAATCCAATCTCTTTTCTATGGTAATTTGATAGTATTAAGCACCGTCATCTCTTCTTAAATTGAGCTACAAAGTGATTCTCTTTGAAAAGTAAAATTGAGTCTTTACAATTTAAATATGACCAAAAATAATTTCAAAGTAAGATAAATATGGATGATTTACCTCTGCCATGCAACCCGTTATATTGCAACCCTACTTTTCGCATGAATGCTACAAATTTAGGCGATTTTTACACGACTGAAATACTCGGCTATTGTCAGGAGGTCAAATAGCCATGTTGTTATACATTTAAATTTTGTAATATGTTCAATTTATTCCATAATTACTTCACAAACCAGCATTTATTGGCTTCCCAAATTGAATATTAAATATCTTTAAATTATAACTTGCAGAAGATTTACTTGGCCCTTGCTTGTGATCCAGACAAATATTATTACAATCTTGTAACCCGTCAAACTTGAATTGAATTTATTGTCAAATTTTCCTCCCTCAAGTGGAAAAGATTTTGGCATTAAGTTGAAGTCTTGACTCTTTGAGAGGGAATTTGTTGAAAGAAATTGTCAGAGTGGTTTTAAATGATAATTCCATATTTTATTTTACTCTTATCATGATTGTTAGAGAAAATCAAATATTTTGAAATTTGATAATTGTGGAAAAAATATAAATTTATTTTCCTTTGCTTTTAAATATTCAATAACACATTCATTTTGGAGTAATGAAGTTGATAATCATCTGCATTACAGTCGGATTTGACACAAGTCTGGAAACATTGTGTAGCTGGACAAAAGTATAATATTTTTTTCAATGAATCGCTTATTTTACAGACACAATTTGTCAAAATGACCTATTAGGTAACGGTTTTAAATTGTGACCTGCAATACATTATTTTTATTATCTTCAAATCGCAAACTGAAAGGTTCTTTCCAGATTAAATATTTTTCTTCAGTATTTTCCAACTTCTCGAAGTTCCAAAGGTCTAGATTGTACAAAGTTTCGATGTTCTAGTTTGCTTTCATGAAACTTTGTTACAGATAGCAAAGCAATTTATCGCGAATTTAAAACAAAGTTGAAATAAATAGACATGCCCTGAAATTTAATAAATACAAGTATTGCTCAGTACAATTCTTTGGTCAAACCGAGATGTTAATTCATATTTTGTGTTTAATATCCAAGTTCCCGATTAGCCTGCAAAGTGGTTCAGGACTTGAATAAATGCTTGAATTTTTCTCTTCTCAATGAGATGAAGTAATAATTTGCAAATTTCTGACAATCAACTATACGAGTTTTTAGATTATACTCAAAAATGTGTATTGTTGGGTTTTAAAATACAGAATTTTTAACCCCAACAGAAAGAGGCAAATATTTTTTTCACTTGTTAAACATCCTGTACATCAAGCGTATCATATTGATTTTTATTATGGTAGTTTTTTTTTTAATAAATATTGTGTTTTATCACAGAAAACATCAGCTAAATATAAACTAAGGCTGTCATATGAAATGATCAATATTTATCATTAATAATGTCTGAAAACTCTATTAAAAAGTGTTTCATTTTTTAAATAAGAATATAAACAGAATAATTTATAAATTTCAATTTACATAAATATATAAACGTGTTTCATATGTCGATTTTTATATAAAAAATATTTGCTAAAATATTGGTTATTATTGGACTATGGGTTTTTTGCAAACATTGTATAAAATACCATTTACATGATTCGAAATATTACTGCTTGAAAATGAACAGAAAAAACTCAAGATTTGACATGGATTAATAAATAAGTAAAAAAACAGTACAATCCAAGGAAATATTGAGCAGGTAATAGTGCTAGTTTGTGCTGTACTGTACCAGGGATACAGCCTTACATCAAAGTATAGTGTTCGGACCAGGATGATCAAAATTTAAATATTTTGATTGTTTACAAAATAAGATGTTATTTTACAAAACAGTCAAAAAAAAACGATCATTTATAAAGTTCAAAAGATCATGCTGAGCCGTCAAAGTTTAACGTCTGGCGAATAAATAGTTTAATCTAATAGCCCATCTTCGTGATCGACTCAAATTTCAAAATGACATCTAAAAACCCATTTTTTATCCTAAAGATAAAAATTAGGGATGTGTTTATATAAACAAAGTAGAAAATTACCTAGCTCGTTCTGGTCAGGTGCAACTCCCTTCCGTACTGGTTTCTTTTCTTTCATCCAAGCATAGTCAGGAAATTTTAATGGTAGTCCGTTTGTAGAATCCCGTGCCCCAGGGTCGCCTCCTATAATTCTCGGGTCGTCCTGTGTCGGTTGCTGTGATGCTGTGAAAGATTGGCAGTAAGATCGCATACCGTCGCTTGAAATGATTGATGGCGCTTGTAAACCATCATTGATAAGCGGCACCGAAGTCATGAATTCAGCTATGCTGGGTTGGCTGTTAATAAAGCCGGATTCTCGGCCTTCGTCCATCGTCATCGGAATTTTCACAATTTTGTTTTAAGAAAAATAAAATTCACATGTTTTTGTAAATATATTCGATATCCAGGTGACACTTTACAACTTTGCATTAAAAACTATGTGTGAGATGGACGTAACTGAATGATAACCAACTGCTGCATGGGTCACATGACCGTTACAACCAATCAACAATGTCATATGTGAATATCTGACAGGTTGAAAGACTTGGAATATCTAAATATAGACGGTAACATTATTGTATATATTAACAATAATATATGTGTGATAAGTTCAAAATTTAAAATCATAATGGACGAGAAAATATTGTTGTGAATTTGCATATATTTTGCGTGAACAGCTCATGTAGGTATATTGTCATCTCTTGAGAGAAATTGTTTTTATGATCCCGCGGGAGGTCATTAAAGTCAATAATATCGTTATTTTTCATAGCCTGTCAGAAGCCTCATTGACAATGAACAAATCGCCACGAATCTTCAAATCTTTCATGGAGTAATAAAATCTATTTTGCATCTCGTCGTTGGACGATAAAGTTCAAAGATTTGCCATTTTATTCTCATTACAGTGGCCTGTAATCAGAGATCGTCTGGTTTTCAGAGATTCCTAAATGTTGTTGGCTAGTTTCGATAGGACATATTTTATTTTATTTTTTCAACTAAGTACAGTTCTTCGTAGCAGTTGAAATTTTTCAAGTCTGTGGCGTATTTCTGTAAGTATAAAATTAACATATTTAATTAATTTCTTGTCATGTATATTTTAACAGACTTTATCACTGGGAAATGAAAATTAGAATGAAGGGTGTTAAATTTTAATCAAGAATGAGCTTCCCATGGGTACTCTTTGGTTCAAAGAGCTGATTGTTTTTCTGGTTTTTGATCCGACCTTCGAGACTTGTGCTGCCGTCTTTGAACAGCCTGGGTAAAATTTAACACGATCGTAGGGAAGCAAAAATCAAACATGTACGTGTTGATTTTCACAGCGGGAGTGGCGTTGTAACAGTTACGACTCCCTTGTAACAAAAAATTGGAAAAGTACATTGCGTGATATATGGTCGTGGACGAAGAGCCAGGGGTATTCTATCACTTTGATTATAATTATATTAGTTTTCGGTGGATTACTAAAAAGAAAATAATTTTAAATATATAAAAGCTCTGTAAACTTTAAAAAAAATTAACACTATTTCGTGACAAATTTTTATTACCACTAACAACTATATATAATAATATTAGAAATTTGACTGAGGGAAGACTTTGATATTTGTATAATTTAATTTGATCCTTTTTCAATAAAGTGTCGCTGAAATATAATACAATTTTACAATTCTTTGACAATTTATTTAATTTCGTTTAAGTTTTTCCCACGAAGTTGATTCATAAATAAAGTATGTCTAGATTTTTTTATAATACCTTTTTTATGTTTGAAATCTGTACAAAGAAGTAGTTGTGTTGTCGAATAAGAAATATTTTTCCTTTTTTAAAAAATACCTATTTATTTCTGACATGCAGAAACTGCTTATTATTTTTATTAAAATACCCTCAGAATGTAATGTTCAGTACTGTATATTTCAAATATTAAGTGGAAAAAGTATGAAAAATTTCTATTTGATATAGATATTTTTAATATTTCTCACAAGCAATGTTTATAACTTTACAAAAAGATTTA
Organism: Geukensia granosissima; assembly: GCA_032357055.1. NCBI lineage: Eukaryota > Metazoa > Mollusca > Bivalvia > Mytilida > Mytilidae > Geukensia > Geukensia granosissima. The sequence continues at coordinate 2,990,335 of JAULBM010000023.1, read as the reverse complement.
ATATAAATTTAATTATAAATTGAAATGTAAACATGTCAGATGCTAACTGGAAAAATGATAAATGAAGTTAATTTACCACTATTTTTTAGTATTTTCTGTTCATAAACAAACTTTGGTTTCTGTTTATTGAATTTTACCAGGAACATATGCCTTATTATTATACATGTCTCTGAATTAATTTGTCTTTCAATAAAAAAATGTTTCTTAAGAATAAAATTACTAATAATATAATATTTAAAATAATGATAATAAAATAATGCATACACGAAATGTTCATTATTATAATATATTTAAAATTATTAATACTACTAATATTATAATTATATTTATCGACATTAAATTATTTTAATTTATGTTTTACTACACGTGGTGAGGTAATTTGCATGCAAATAAAATTGACAAACATAAATGCAATGTTGACCCTATTTCCTCCTAAATTTCAACAGAAATTATATCCAATTTTGAGACCTGTTCAACAAAACAAGATGGGCGAGATGAAATTGGAGATTTTACTTTGCAGTAGCGATGGGAATGATAAAAGACAGAACAAAGTGGTCATTATATTGCAGCAGACTGCTCATCTCTCTAGACGAACAATCAGATTTGTTAAAGGAGAAAATGATTGATTTTAGGTCGACATAATTTGAAGTTTGTGTTGTCAGAGGCGTGTTATTATCTGTAATAGAAGACTTGTGTCATCATTTAACACATGTTAAGAGTTATTGTTAACAAATTAGAAACTAACCTTCTGATTATATATTACAGTCATAAAATAACAGAATACGTTAAATTAATTTCATAAATTAAGATGATTGATAACTTAAAAAAAAATGAATGAAACTGATGAGAGAAATTAGATAACGTTACACAGCATTGAAATTTAAGAAAATTACAACATACAAATGTGTGAATCAATTTAAATTATTGTATGTATTTGATGCAAACATATTAAATGGGCAAAATATTATTTAATCTCATTCACATTTTTGTGTATTTGTGTTCTCGTGTAAAAGAACCCAGTGTAATCTGTGTATACATGTAAACTAGATTGAACATAAAATTTGTTTTCTGACTATTAAATGTCATTTGTATTTCACATAAAAATATTCTGATTTCAAGCCAATACTGCGTTTTTGATTCGTTCAGTTAATTATAAAATAATTAGCATTCTTATGTTTCGCCGAGTGTCCGAGCAAATTTATTTGACGAGATTTTGCAATTTACTGCCAAATATTTTGGAAGCCTTAAAAGTCTGTGAGTGTAAGTTAACACAATAAAAAAAGGAAATGGCAGTGCATATGCAAGACATAGGGCATGTTGAAGAAAGCAACATATAGCTTCATGTTTTAGACAATAACTAAGAAACTAAGTTTCATTTCTCTATGATTTAAACATTATCAATTGAGACTTAACAATAAATTTGATCTCTTAGTATGTGTGAAATTTTAAAAAGAAATTTCTTAATAGAGGTTATTGAATTTAAAATAAGTAGACTTGAAATAACGAATTAAAAACGTTGAATATTCCTTGACTGCACAGTGCATATAAGTCAAGATAAACTGCAAAAAATGAGCAGTAGCTGATGTGTGGTCTCTACAGGTACAGTATAAAGAATTAGGAAAATATTTTCTGTATTACTGTATTTATGTCTTTTTGAAGCTTAGTTCCATATTAAGATTGCAGAAAAATACCATTGATAGCCAACTATTTCTTCTTAAGTTATAGGACAATATTCAAAAATTTATTTTTTGTGCAAATAAAACAAGTGCCCGTGAGATACATTACAGATACTCGACCTTGAATTCTAGACAGATGGAATATTAAAAGTTGGAGATGCATTCAAATTTTCAATTTGGTTTCTCGTATGAAATAGATGGCCCATTTTAGTCTATGCTGATTGGAGGAAAAATTGCCTGGTTGCAAAAAACATCTCAAATTGAGATTCTAGCGAACTGAAAACGAAACGACGGTCCCTCCAACTTGTCGTAAAACCTGGCATTTACACTGTGTTTAATAAATGTTTTATACAGTTAACTGAGTTGCTATCTTGTTAGCGAGTAGATAAAGTTTTAAGTTTAGATCGCACCTCTCTTATATGGCATATGCAATGTAATGTAAAATAAATTTTGAATTTGCATATCATTTGTAAAATTTTCATATCATTTGTAAAAATTTGCATATCATTTGTTGAAAATTTAAGGTTTATAAATTCCGATATTAATATGTGGAAATATGATTTTAATTATATTACTAAAAATTGGATATCTAATATGAATTATACATAATTTCACATGTAAGCTTATTTTTTTCCGAACTTATTATGTTACAAATATTGTTAAAATGTTCTAAGTAAGGAAATTTCAATCCGCCATCGAAAAACTGAGTAAAGTAAACTGTCAATCTTTTGTGATTGTTTTAAAATTTCTTAATTGTTTAGAGCTCTTTGACCTTTTGTAACCGTTGCTAGTTCGCGAATGTTAAATAGGACAAAGCAACCTATCAAAATTCTGAATGTAGAATACAAAGTCTGCTTTCAGACCATTTTAAAATGAAATGTTCAGAAGGCATACACTGCACGTATTACGTTCTTCTTTTGTCATAATGTTTTTTGTAGGCCCCCAACCTCCCCTCGTCTAAGTTTGTATGAAACAGAGATAAACGCCAATAGGGTACGAATATCTGTTTAAGAATCCTAATTAAATTAAGTTTATTTTTCCAAAAATTCTTATATTTCTAGCTTAATTATATTAGTTTTTAACGGTGCACAGAAATTAAGCGTGTATATGTGCGAAGTATATATCTGAAGAAGATATTTACGTTGTGTGACACAGAAAACGTATCCAGGTGCTTCATATTTGTAGCACTTCTGCCAGTTCAAAGATAGCACGGAAACAGAAAAAGCTGTTGCATATCACAAAACAGAGATCTGACTAAGGTAATATTGTATATTGGCATCAGGAAAGAAAAAAAGTTAAGCGGATTCTATTTCTTAAATCGAAGATCAAAGTTACAGAAAGATAACAGGTTTATACTGAATCTTTTATGTTGACCTTATAAGGGGTACTACACTCCTGGTGGTCTACTAGAGTTTGCATGCATTTGACCGTATGTCCTGTCTACTATTGTCCAGATGCACTGACCATTTAACATCAAGTAATTTTAGCTTAATTATCAATAATATTGTATTAAGCAGGATTGAATGAACCATTTTTTAATGTGAATCCTGTTTCAGTAGAAGACCACAAGAAAACCAAGAGAGGAGGGTGACTATTATGTCCGTTCGCCCTGTAAACTAATTATAGTGTAAGATTTTCATAGGGATCTAAAGTGAAATTCCACGAAAACATTGACATGAAGTAAGCATAAGCGGATCTGATTTTTGAAAAGTGGGTCTGCCAATACATACTCGCCTGCATTCAAAACAAGTACTAAAATCATGTTTGCATTTTCATAATGGGGCCCGGGTACCCTTAATTGCTCCTTGGATCCGCCACTAGTAAATAATTCTAAAAACAGTCTCTACAACACGTACAATACAACCGGAGCAGGCAAATCTAGGAAAACGCTTTACACAAAGTTGAATTGGTATTGAATATTTATCATATAAACTCGTGGTAATCTAACATTAACTCGTATCTTTCTAGCACATATTTCATATATTTTAAATGGTTCGACAGAAGCATTGGAATTAACCACGGTGGCAGAACATTCAGTGCACTTCAACTGTGACGATTGACATTTAGTGGTCATGCACAAAATTACTAAAACATTCAGAACTTTTCTCATAAAACAAAAAACAAACAGGAATGATTTTATATCATCTACCGTTTTGAAACTGTAAATTCATCAATCGTTATCTACTTGCTTTAAACAATACAACTGGTCACTCAACCATTTGTTTTAATAATGCATCAATCGGCTAGCTTTGTATATAAACCAAGTTGATCACGAAACCGGGAACAATCACTCCTCAATTTTACCCCTATAGGTCATTATCCGATGATTGACAGTTCTCAAATGAAGAAACTGTTTTGACAGAGAGGTAAACACACCGTAAAATGAGCTCAAGCATAGAGCCTTAGTGTGTAAACAAGTATGGCGGACAATGATGATTGTTTCAGATGGTCAGTGTCTGCGTTTTTAAGTAGTCATTGATTGTATGTTTGTTTTTGTCTTTTTTTCTGAAAACGGTTTCGCTTTGGAATGAATTGGTCGGTCTGCTGTTGATAAGAATTGGTTTTAACCTGACAGTGCAAGATCAACCCGTTCTGTTGCATCATATTTACCTATTTACCATTTGGTTATTAACATTTTTATTAAGGTTGACTGGTTGATATTAAATTGAAACAGATCCTTATCAAGAGAGCGTTGATTTCGCAGGTTATAAACCGGAAAAAGATGATTTATAATTGACAATGACAAAAATGTCAACCTTCGATACTGTACATGTACCACTACTATTTTTAATAATTTTTTAAAGGAAGTTCTCCTGAAATCACGGGCGATTTTCGACTTTCATACAAATAACTTTGCTGCAGGCGCCTGCGACCGCCACTCACCATTGTTTAGAGAGAAGTTCCGATATGGTAAATTTTGGTATTGATACGATCGAGGTCCAATGGACGAACCGTTACGAACAGATGAGACATAAACATATACGTGTTAACGTTTTTCTTCTTTCCGATAATATGATATATAATCCCTTTTTAATTTGAACGGAGGATACTGTAAAAAGCGAAGATATGAATTTTTACATTGATTGCCTTTTTGCTTGGGTTTTCCATTTGTATCCTCTCAAAATTTTATGTCTGGACGTTCTTCTATATTAAAAAGAATTCGAAGATACCAAAGGTTAAGACAGACTTAAACTCGCACTATAATCGATTTAGAATAGGATTCTGAGATTCAATTTCTTCGAATACTAAACCAGCTGAAAATTAGTATTTCTTTGAAGCAAGTACTTATCATTACTTTATTATACTTTTTAAATATGGAGAGATTAATTCCATAAATTAACAAACGTGATGTAAACTAAAAATTTGAAGCTTGAAATCCTGGGAATATTAAACATTCACACCTTGAAAATTACATGTATGGGGTAAATGTCAGAGACTGCATTCCAACCATGAGTACTAAAGAGGGAATTTACAAATCTAGAGGTCTCCACAACGCATTCAACAAGGTGGAATACCACTACTGGTGAAAAAGCTCTAAATCGCCACAAATAAAAACTTGTTTACGTAAAATAATTCCTCTGTAATTTAATCGTTATGCTCTTACCTGAATATTATCAAGAAATGTACAGGTAACAAAACATACAAAACAAAGCAATGACAAACTTATGACCACAGGCACACGACATGTGGTGGGGCTAAACTAGACAGGGAGACCACACCCCCTTTAATTTTAAAAGGAAAATAATCAAAGAAAACAAAGCAGTAACAGACAAAGTATAAAAATCAAACAGAAATTATACCAATCCGACTAGAGAGTATCTGTATTACAATACATGTAAATATACTTAACAAAAATACATGTAAAAAGAAGATACCTCTTTAATCAATGCTCTCAGTTGCTGAAAGAAAACTCAGGGTGAGATTCCCGAAGATAAGACAGAGTCTCTTAGCACTAGATATCCGACATGTACCCATGGTAAAATTTGGTAGCATGTTTAACGAGTTGAAAAAAAATTGGCCCGAATAAGTGTAAAATCACCGTTTGATATCCTATTACCATTATGTGTGGCGTGCTTGCTTTTTATTGAAGGCATTAAAGCGATTTTTAAGATGAATTACAGCTTTTAAAGTACTGTTTACTATCACTTTTAATCATCCCTGTGTTGTATGATTAAGTTTTTCATGCGCGATAACCCCATAACCATATATTTGTACACAATTTATATGCTAATGTTCACTTATATATGGTCTTCAGTTATACCCGAATTCTCAAAAGTATCGAGTGCTTAAAAAGAATTAGAAAAAAAAATCAAAATCTTGCATAGCACTGGTACTAATGAGTGCATAGTCGGGTTAAATATAGTGAGATGTGTACTTTGCAATTTAACAAAATCTATGCTCGATTCAACGATATGGTCTATCAACTGGTATTTGATATTGGATATGAGAACCAACTGCTTCCTCTAAATGTTAATCCATTTTCGAAGTGTTGTAAATAAAAGTTCATTGCCAAAATAATAAACAAAGTAATTCAGTAGTGGTAAACTTTTATTTATAAACTTAAGTCATCCATGTGACCATTCAGCAATGTTATTTCTCGACTACGGAGCCGGAAAGGGGCCACTTAAAAGGAATATGTCGAAATTACGACATAATATATTTTTTCAACTGGCCTTATCCGGCTTCTCTTGACCAACATAATGTCAAAAATACTGATAATTGAGATGTGGTATGATTTTCAATGCGACAACAATCCATTTGAATAAAAGGTTTTCAAATATGTAAAGCGATCCACACTGTAAAGTAAGCTGTAAAGTGAAAGAAAGAAAAAAATGTGATGCTATTATAATCTAACAATAACCAACCAAATATAGATTCAAACGTAAAGCGGGCAAACAATAAATCACCAAAACTACGACAAACATTTTACTGCAAGTTCCTGGATTGTAACACAGATACAAAGTATATGGCGGCTAAGCATGCTTTTGAATGCTTTATGAACGTTTACATTCAGAGAAGTATGCGAAGGCTCGTTTTAAGTCAAGTTTCTACTGGTAGAGCCAAATTTTAAAATCAAATCTTAATATTTGTGAAAGCATTTTGTTAATGTTTGTGATTTATTTAGTGTAATGGTGAGTGTAATGCTCGCCTCGAGTGCGGAAGGTCGTTTGGTTGATTGAATGGTGCTTAACGTCCAACGGCAAATATTTAATGCATATTAGGGACTATAGAATATTTATGATCAGTGATGATGAAGGAACCCCGCCTTGTACTAGACCGACACGCTGATCCGGTTTTTTAAAGTGCTAGCTCACGAAAGCAACAGTCCGCAGGAAGACATGTCACTGTCTCCAGACACATTATTCTGACTGTGCCGACCAGTTTTTGCTCTTACTCCTAAAATGATGCGTGCTTAGCAGAGAAGCAACAAATACCAATTTTAAATGCCTTTGGTTTGACACGGCCGGGGATCTATCCCATGACCTTCCGTACTCGAGGCTAGCACGCTAACTATTAAAACACCGAGGCGGTCCGGAATGTCGATAATCCGGCATTAAAATTTGGTATATGGTGCACCTCCGCTAAGCACGCAACATTTAGGAGTAAGAGAAAAGACAGGTCTGCCCAGAGTCAGAATAATATGTCAGGATAAAGTGGCATGTCTTTCTGCGGACTGTTGAGCTAGCATGTTAAACATCAGGCTCAGTGTGTCGGTCAATAACAAAGCTGGATTAATTCCTTAATATTTTCTCGTCCTGAATATGCATGACAGTTTTGCCGCTGAACGTTAAGCAAAATTCAATTTATCAATAAATTACTATTAGTAAATTATGGTAACAACATCCTTAAAAAATGCAAAGATAACATTCACTAAAATCTAAAACATAAAGCTACAGGCACGGGAAAATCTAACTGGGACATATTTTTGGCGGATTGTGTAAAAAGATGTTTTTTACGAACTTTTTATTCAACCTTTTTTAGGCAATTTTCAAAGAACATGGACAGTGCATTTCAGTACATTCCAACTTTGACTTAAAACACTGTAGCTCAGATGCGCAGAGCGCCAGTATCAAACTGGAGGTCGAGGGTTCAAATCCCTCCAGTGTTGGTCAAGGAAACACGTTAACCCCACTGTATCTGCAAATATATATTAACTGTGTTCTCAAAAAGCAAAAAATTAAAAATCTATCACAAGCGATATACATATGTGACTAGCAAGTGATTTGGTGACTACAAACTACACCCAATTATTGCCTATAGCAAATATTTTAAATTATTGCCTTTACAAATAACGATTCTTTTAGTTTAGATATTAGTAGTGAATGTTGCCTTGGTGGTGAAGGGTATATAGAAACATAGAAACAAATATTCCTGTCCTTGAAAAGGAAAACATTCTTTTTTGTGAAAGATAGAAATAGGTTTTTCATACAGTAATGTTTGAAAGCTTCCCTCCTTGGTCATCATGTTTATACAATTGAAGCAAATGCTTCTTGTTCGCAGATAGTTGACATATTGACACTTCGATATAGAAATGAAAAGCTTTGGGGATATTGTCAGAGAGACTTTTATCTTTCATTTTTTAATTTTCCTCAGCTCCTGCACATAACACGGGATCTTTTTATTACTCGATTGGAAACTGCATGTTTTACAAATTACAAATTCGATCGTAATGCAGTTAAGTCATGGACGGCGCTGCAGCTCTTAAGAAATGTTTCTAAACTTGTTTTTGTTATTTCGTCAAACTCAGGCATGACCTCTATGGACAATGTCAAAACTTTCAAGAACCCGTGATAAATGTATATGCTTTCATCTTTAACACTGGTACATTTGAAAACACATTGCAATTTTTATATGGAATAAACTAATTTGAGGAACTTGGAAATAGCTGTTAAAGCCAATGACTCAAACTGTTGAGCTTCTATTTTGATTATTTGTGTTACTGTTTTTTTTTCTTGGACGTCATAAGAAGTAAATGGACTCAAATTCTGCAATATCATTAGTATATCGTAGGTTCCGATTATATTGTTCATTTAGGTTCTTCTAATATTCTGACTCTATTTGCATAAATTGTTGTTAATTTAAGTAAAGAATTATGCTAGAGAAATGCGTTTTAGAGGATGGGAATTAATTCAAACATCTGACAGACTTAAAAAGATTGACACGGAATGTAAGTAAAAAGTACATCGATTTGTTCTTTTGATTGAATGTATATCGCAGGTCAGATGTCACGTCAATCTCGACAGGTGCGCGCTGTAAATGATTTAATGTAAATTAAGAACGATTGACAGCGTAATGTGTTTTATGTAAGTTTCTTTTAACGCGACATGTAAAGCTTCTAATGAAAAAATATGCTTATTTATGTTCAAATAACACATTGAACAAGAAAAAAAATGGTGAGAGTTGGTGTTTGCCAAATGTCGGAAAATGATTTGCTCTGAAATTCTTTCGTGACATTTGAAGTATAAGGAATCTCTTAGACGTAAAATCGAATGACACAACATTGTTTAACATGGGTTCTATATACACTCAGTCTTTAAGTCTTTAAAACTAGAAGTTTGTTTAAGGAAATGTCAAATTGTTTTCTACCTGAATGAGTTATTGTTTGAACAACAGGCGACCATAACATAATAGCATGTCTAAATCACTTTGTATTCTTACAATTCTTACAGACGATCTGGATTTTCTGTGCTTCTTTTACATTTGTACTTTTTGCGTTTAATGCGAGTTTGGAGGTTTTTGTCGGAATATGGCGTCGTTTCCTGTTGTCAGCTGCGAACTTTAATAGTAATCTCATCAAATATTTCTTGCTTCGTCAGCCAAGAAGTAGAATATCTCATAGTGGTGTCTCATCTGATAGAGAAGAACAAGGATTCAAACGTCCCGAAAGGATTCAAACGTCCCAATCCTCTCTGCAAAAAGAGTTAACACAGTTTCAACTACTGGAAATTCTTATCGTCACAACTTTTATAATGATAAAAATAACTTTTAAGGCTCAAAGGATGTATGGCTTAAATATACCTCAAATTAAAGAGAATGTTGCTTTATTTTATAAGGTTAGGAGGTAGCAGCTACTATTTAAATAAATCCATGTAAACGAAGACCACTAGTCTAAGCCGGAAAATAATGTGTTCATATAACCGAAATAAAGATTGAAATCAAAGCGCCAAGCATAGGTTTATGTCTAGTTTGCTTACACTATATCTGAAATCAAACCAACCAATGAATTAAATTTTTAATTGTTAACACTTTTTTGGTCACCATTGATTATGTATACTCAGAGGTGGATCCAGACTTTTGGAAAGGGGGACAACTTTTTGTGGACCTCTATATTCATCAATTTTCTAGATTTCAAATTGGGATTGAGACCAAAATTGACCCCTAACATTTTCTTTTTGTATCATTTTGCTTTTCAAAGGGGAGGGGCAAGCCCTATGGACCCCTCTGGATCCGCCCCTGATTCTATTAGTGTCAGATTGAATAAAATCTTATCCTGTCCTGAATTTAAACCACGGTAGAACAAAACGCTTTAATGCTGAAAACAGAACTAAACCTTAAGAAATCGAACAAAACAATACTGAATCTTAAAACTTCCAACCGAATGGACAGATGTCTCAACAGGGTAAGATAGGTTCAATACTAGCACTCGCTGTGATATCTGTAGCACTCGCTGTGATATCTGTAGCACTCGCTGTGATATCTGTAGCACTCGCTGTGATATCTGTAACACTCGCTGTGATATCTGTTTTCAAAGCCAAACTCGCAATAAAAAACCCGAAACAGCTGGATTTCCTGCAACAGTACAGCGAGGAGGGATGGGAGTCGGACGAGGAGCGGCCATGGAAGAAGAATCTGTGCTGACAAGCAAACAGTTTAAGTGTGAAAGGCAAAAGGAGATACACAAAAAGCCTTTGGGAGCCAATCGGGGAAATTGAGTATGTACTCCTGTCTCAATCTATTACACGATATATGTTCTAACACTGAAACAGTTTACCAAATGCAATTTCCCACAACAACGAGTGTATTTAACATATATTTTTTGCCACAGCTTAGGCTGTAATATAAGAAAAATCCCGTAGGGGTATCGTTTATTATTTAGACTTTTTATGGGTGGAAAAAACTTTTTGTTTTGGGATATTAAAACCTGATCAAATTAATATTTAAGAAAGATACAAATTGATATTGAAAAAATATAGTTGAACTATGTTCTATAAATAGCACTGAAGTGCAATATTTATCTATGTAAACATGTCATTTAGAAACCAGACCAATTTTTTACTGTTTCAAACATGAAAGGGTTAATGGGAATTTTTATTCTGAGGAAAATAAAATTTTAAATTAGGGTGAGTTTCGGCAAAAAAAAAAAGAAAAAAGAGAATAGAAACGATTTATAACAAAGCATTCGTCATGGGTGAACTTTCGATATATTTTGACCTAGGGGACGATCAAATGAATATACATGTATGGAGGAAGGGATAGCAGAATTTTTATTTGCGTAAAGATATTCATTTTCATTTGCTGTGAAGAAGAGCTATTTTTTTCGCACTAGTCCCGAGAATATTCTAACTTTTTAACAACACAGTTGATCTCAGCAAAACTACGGTTAGAATATTTATTTTTAACTTGCTTTGTGTATAAATATTTATTTATGCTTTCCAAAATCTTGCTGCCCCTTCCCCTAACCGAAATTCGAATTGTCGTTAATCAAGTAATGGCAAATGTCGTTTGATGTTCATTATAGCATTACATTACACTTATATAAATGATATAAACAGATAATAAATTGTACATTTTACTGAAAGTACACCACACGAATTTTGCCACAACATAAGTGAATCTGTATCAAAAGTTTTAGAGTGAAATATATCATATTATATATCGTTGGAATTCTAATTTTTTGCCGCAGCTTATGCTGTTGATAAAAGTTCATTTTAACTTGAAATAAAAAAAAATCCCCATTTGATGTAATGTAATTTTTTCGACTTAAAATTTGCATCATTTTTATGGTGCAGTTATTCAATAGTCTCGGGTAACAAGACATGATATTTTTTAAACTTTTTTTGTGGTTAATGAAAGATAAAAGATGCAATTTTAAGAAAAAAGTTGAATTATATTCTAGATGTAACATTGAAGCGGGATATTTATCTATGAAAACATGCCATTTTGAGAAGGATTTTTCAATGTCAAAAATTTAACATAGAGGAGTAATAGGAAATATTTTTGTGCTGATGAAAACTAAAATTTCAACTGCAGGATGAGTAGCGGCAAAAATGTAGAATTCCAACAATATATAACATTTCATACTTCATAGCTTACGATATATTTTGACTTAAGTTGTGGCAAATTTTGTTTGGTGTATATTAGATTTGTCAATCTTGATGTTTAAGTGTGTTTGATGGTTGTTTAGTGGGTAGTAAAATCCATTTAAGTGATTTCAAAATCATTTAGTATCAATACTAATTAACACCGCTTTGTAGCTACAAAGCCGATGACAGTGTATATTAGAAATTAAGTTTTATCTATGTATTCTTATTCTTAATTTGCTTGTTCTTGTTCTTCGTAAAATTTTAAACTCTACCCTTTGTAACTTCTTCATACACGACCGATAGTTTGCTGCCAACTTGCTGTTGGTCTTCTTTATTATCTATATCACTTTCCCTCGGTTTCGTGTTTTCCCGTCTGAAATTAAATTAATCAGTATTGGCTATCATACTGTGTGGAATTGAAACCAAAAATATATGTGACACTTTATGTGAAACCCTTAACAAAAGCACTCAATAACAACAAAAATCAATGTTACAGAAATAATATATAAAAAGGGTTACTAACAACATGCTGCGCTTAGCACTCCAAAAACTGTTTAAAGGAACACAAAGCATTATACACATTGCAAGACTTGCCGGTGGCAGTGTTGATAATAAAGTAGAGGGTGGAAAGAGTATCGGGAGACGGGGAGAAAGGAGGCGGGAGAAAGGAGCAAGTGGGCGGGAGAAATGAGAGAAAGGGCGGGAGAAAGAAGTGAGAACTATCAAATGGAGACGAACTATAATGTAGAAAAAAATTACGAGGTAAAACAACGATAAAACTGGATACTAAATGTTCTAATAAATGGACAAATCTGTGAAAAAAGGCAACATTTATATTTCCCAACGCATTTTTGCCATTTCCGATCATTTCTGATCATTAATTCTGTACATAAAAATACACAAAAATTATATTTTATAGCAAAACTTAGTCAAATATTTAAGGCAAGATATATGTTCTGTACATGGGTTCATTAGTTTTCTTGTCTTATGACTTCAAATGTGTATTTCTAAGTATCTAAGTATTTTGCGATATTCTACAAATTTAAAAAGAAAGGATGCTAAGAATGTCAGAGAGATACACTCCCGCCTCCAAACAATATTACTAAACGCGTTTTCCAGGTCACCTTAAAATATTTACGTCATCAACTTGACCATATAAAGTAAGGCAATCTCGAGGACAGGGAAAAAAAGAGATGTCTAAAAACAATGTCTAATTTCATGGTCCTCATACCTGACCATACATATTAAAAATTAGATTCTTGACATTGGGGCAAGCACAATGAACCACTGACAACATTCGAACATTGTGTATTAATTTGCGTAGAGTCGAAGGCAGGCCTTGTTCGTATAATCAGTATATGCTTTAATAAAACCTACACCACCTATATATGGTCATATATTAATTCAAATCTGTATTAAAATCGATTGATCTGAGAAAAAAAAACCGTTGTTGAAGTGGGAGAATGAAGCAGAGGGGCGAGAGAATGGAGAGAGTAGCGGGAGAAAGGAGAGAGGAGTGGGAGAAAGGGGACGAGGGTGGGAGAAAGGAGAAAGGGGTGGGAGAATGGAGACAAGGGGCGGGAGAATGGAGACAAGGGGCGGGAGAATGGAGAAAGGTACCCCCTTTCCACCCACTCATAAAGGGAAACTGAATGATCAAAACTCTTGTGTTTTCTATACACCTTTCCTCTATTTTTCTGTTTTCCGAGTATCCGTTATTGGTCTTAAAGTCAATTTTAAAATTATGTCTCTGCATAACTTTAATTCAAGGTCATAACCTTTAATTTTCAATAAAGTTTAAAGTTTTTACAACATCATGCCTTGGCATATCTTACCGTTTTATGAATATAATGACGACAATAACTATTACGAAGACAGCTAAAGTTCCTAATACTCCACCAACTATCGTCCCTACTAACTGTGCACCTTCACTATTGTCATTAGAAATTTCTATTGATAAAAAAAACGAAATAAGCAACACCAACTTTAAAGAAAGCACTCATAATAATGTTTGATCATAACAATCTATTAGCCTGCCAAAATATTTTTCCCGGATGTATACAAATGCTGCTTAAATTGCAATACATTTTACTCTATTTTAAGAGAATTTGATTAATTTATGGCAAATATACCACATTCGAATAAATATGAAGCCATCAATTTGTTGCAAATCAGTGTATTTTTACAAAAATTCTAAAAAGATTCACATTTCACTTGTTTGTTTATGATATAACAATTACATGTAGGTGATTGATTGATTGATTGCTGCTTAACGTTAAGCGAGCAATATTTAAGCCATATTTAGGATGGTAACTAGTTAACAAACAATAAATCAATATGTTCACTGTGGGCTAGGGACTTGAAGGATGGGACATTTAAACTGCCATTGGAAAATTTTACGGGTTTGTAGGAGGGAAAATTTACCAAAATACACACTCAAAAATGAACTGTTATAAGCGGCTTTTACGTGCTTAGAACATGGAATTTACTAAACACGGGACGATTAAACTCTCCCTCCGGATGCATTGTTAATTCATACATCCCCTAGGCCTTCAGCCGGGAACGAATGTCCCTTTTAGAGGACCAGTGCCTTCAGGACTGCGATTCCCAGTGCCCATAAGTCCCCAGCAAAACCATTGCGAAGTGGAGTTCGGAATATTTATGCATCCGACTCGAATGAACGTAACCCGTTATAAGCAAGGGTTCTTCCTGCGGGCGGATAAACGAACGGCCCATTTCTATACACCGGCCACCCTCTGATGTATAACAATTAAGTGTAGCTGCATAAATATATTTCAGCCAAATATAAATCATAAATAATTACATATTCTCACAAAATGTTTTCTTAAAGCAAGGTCTAATTTTATTGATTGAATGTTGCTTAACGTCCAGTGGCAAATATTTATTCAGGGCGAGAGCAAACTAATGAATGAGGATCATGAATGAACCCTGCTTTGTACTAGACCTACACGCTGAGTCGGATTTTAACGTGCTAGCTCATGAAAGCAAAAGTTCGTAGGAAGACATGCCACTTTACCCAGACACATTATTCGGAATCTAGGCCGACCAGTCTTTGTTCCTACCCCTTAATGCTGCGTGTTTAGCTGAGAAGCAGTAAATACCTATTTTAATGTCTTTGGTATGACCCGGAGCGGACCGCACCCACAACCTTCCGCACTCGAGGCGAGCACGATTATTATTACACCATCGAGTCAGTTAGCTCTAATTTGTATTCTGTGTTTAAAACTATGTCAATGTCGGTCCTTTTACATACTTTTTCAAGTTTTGCCTGAAAATCAATTGCTTATTTTAACAACAAAAACTACAAATACCTACATTATGAAACAATGTTTGACATTTTTTTAAATAATTTACTTTTGAATTAAATGGCAAAAGATAGCATGATTTTCATTAAAACAGTTGTACAGTAAAAAATTAGATCCTTATAATATATTCCCCTTTTGGATGGAGGAAAAGATTGTAGAACTCGTCGTTGTCCGCACTGAATTGTAATTTAACATTGAGGACTGAGGGTCACCTGTCATAAACGTCGACCCATTGATTTCAAATAGAATTTAAAAGGTTGACATTTTGCAAGCCAGTCGCGGCATTAAAAGTGTTATCACTTTCCCTTTCAAATAATTGAAACAAACAAATGATTACATACATGTTATTGTAAAGTTGTTAAAAAAACTTTCTAAAATATTGATGCATAAATTAATTTATTCTCTATAATTGTGCCCCCTGCAAGTAGAACGCATAATGTTATTTCATTTTACGGACTAACACTTGACATAAAAATGATACATTCTGGGTGTGACTTCATGGAGCAAAGGCATAAGATATCCGTAAAATATGAATCGTTTACAGACGAATAGAGACGACTATATAGATATTTAATCTGCTGTATTATATAAAAATCAAATAGATAGATTTACTTCGACAAGTTGGTGGATCATGATCCCATCTTCCCTTATATTCTCCGTCAAATGTACAAGTGATTATACGTGGACCATTCAACTGAAAACCATCCGTACAGTTGAAGGGAACTTGATCATTATATGTATTCCCTCTAAGTTTCGTCAGATTCACCAGATTGTCTGTTATATTAAGATCTGGACATGGAACACCTAAATTTAAGAAGAAACCTCAAAGAAAATCTAAATATAAAAATAGAAGATGTGGCATGATTGTCCATGAGACAGCCACCCACCAAGTGATCGTAGAATTTTAACTTTTACACTACGAATGTCAAATAATTGAAAAATCAAATTACATTACTGTTTAAAATAGATAATAACCAGTTACAAAAAACACATGCATGTAGAAAGAATATACATCAAACAAAATTTGGACTTCAAAAATAAAAAAAAAAGAATGGCGGATTTATATTGACTAAATACTTCATATCAACAGCAGTCATACAAAGTAATGAATGTAGAATGATTTCACGTATCATTGTGAAGCGTTTCCGTTCAGCATCGTATTTAGTTACAATATATATATTTTTAAAAATGAATTGGAATAATTGTCCAAAATAAAGGTAAGCATTGGAGTTTTTCTGTTGAAAAGTTTATTAAAAACAGATGTATCACAAAATACCAGTTTCGATTTGATGCACTGTATGGCCATTTCGTTCACTGACAACTCTTCATCAGTGCTTGCTTGTTGTAATAAATTCAAGCTCTCGAAAAGAGTATGCAAGTTTGCGATGCAATACATCAAGAATTTTACTGCTGACTGCTACTGGAAAGATGTAGTCGTCAGTTTTCTAATAGATTTGACCAAAGACTTCATCGGTGTCTCTTTCGAGATTAAGATCAAAATATCAGGCAGACGTATACAAGGGCGTTTGTTTTATTCTTAGGTTGATGTTCATTCGGATTGATGAGATTAAGCTAACACGAAATCTAGTTTTGTTCATTGCAAAGCAACATGATTATGAAAATAATGGTTTTAATTAATTTTTAATTTTTGTTCTGCGAAATCGCCTAAAAAGTCTGTTCAATTCAGTCAAAAAGCAAATTTGCAAAAAATGGAGCATTATTGATTCGATGATCTGCTGCAATAAATGTGTATCTACTATCTCAGTTGGATGACTCATAGTGGGGACAACGTTTTAATGATGTTTAGGGATGACTGATCAAATACTAACTTGGCTTTAACGAAAATCCTTAAATATATGCAAACACTAACCTTTACATGCCGAGAAAGAACTCCAAGTTCCATTTAAACTACAATGTATTATTCCTGATCCCACCACCATGTATCCATTGTGACATTCCAATGTCACATTGTCTGGAAACCTATATTCCTCCATTTCGCGTAATACCTTTCTATTTGCTATATGAGGTAGTTTTCCACAAGGAATACCTAAATTAAAGACATAAAACTAAGATTAATAATATTGAAGGGATATTATTTGGCATCAATCTTACGTCTAGCCCAAAGTATGAAAATCTCGAAATTTAAATGTCAAAGTATAACGTTTAATACCTCCCGCCGCAAGGCAATCTCTTAAAGGTTTGAAAACATACAGTCATGCACATAGTGTCCTGATTCTGTCGTTTAAGAATTGTGCTTCCTATCAGGAAAGCTACTAAAACCGAGCATTTCTCGTAGGATAATTGAAGTCATCACTCCGAAAAAATTTCTGTAGCAATCATGATTTGGTTGACCGTACAAGATATCCATTTCATAAATGACAATGGCTATGTTCCCAATGTCATGACTAAAAACTGTTCCTATACAGGTTGCGACTTAAATCGATTGTGACTTAACACCGGCTTCAACTTCTGAGTAATACAACAGTTGACACTAGTAATTCCGCAGCGCTTCACTCACGATAGTTTGGGACGGATTTGTGTTACTCTAGCTAGATTTTTAGTGCAGTGTTGTTTGTACTATATTATATCGTTTCATTTTGTTGACCATGGTCTTGTATGTCTTCTGACCAAACGATTTCTGTATGCCCGTTTGGTATCTACGAATTCTATTATCCAGTTTCATCTTAAATTTACGCAAATATTCTTCTGGTGGAAGAAATCATCCAGCAACAACGTTTTTGAAGGGCATACAAAATGTGTCTTAACAAAATGACTAATTGCAAAATAATGCTAATGAGAGGTTACTCTCTTAAAACACGTGTGCAAAATAACAAAATTAACGAAACTATTTTTAAAAAATAAAAATATATATTTTTAAAACCACTGGGTCGATAACACTTTAAAGGACCATAGGTCCTTGAAGTTATTTACCAGCCGAACTGTCAACATTCCATGGTATTAAATTTGTCATTTATTTTTGTAAAGAAATCGGTATTTTTGTAAATATTTGACCCTCCAAAAGTACGGAGGCTTCATATGATAGATGTCCTCAAGTCGTTAGATTTGTTCTTTTGATGCTGCAGAGAAAACTCCTTGAAATAATTTATTAAACATTGGTTAACATGTATTTTGGATTGTTGTAAAAGGAAAATGAAAATAAATATTCAAGTAATGTATCATTAATCGTTTGAAATACATTTACAATATTTTTTTTACCCTAAACATTTGAATTGTCCACGGCTTCAGTCTTTTATTGCGAATGCTAGCAATAGACCTCATTCAGCTGGATTTGGCTTTTTATTTTTATTTTTGCGTATACGAGTAATTCGTCTACGATAATTGGATCTCGACTTTTCTATAGTTTGGTTTTCATTCTGCTGATGACAGGTTACCGTTTAAAAAGCATAAAGCATAAAGAAATTCACAGTATTTGTACATTATTGGAAAACAAGTGTTTTTACCACTTGTTCGCTACTACTCCTTTTGGATCAGAGGTTCATTAAGGTATTAAATTGCACTGTTGTAAGACTTGACACGAAAATTTTCCACACATTGTTCGACAAAATTACAGAATTCATTTATTATAAAATATAGTCCCGTCAAATTAAATTTTAATCTTGAAATAATTGCGACAAATGGTATTTTCGTCTTAATCTGTAGTGTTATTTAAGAAATAATTCACGGAAGATTAGTTTGTTGATGATTTTAACATGGGTTGGAGTTGTTTTCACATTAGCGAGGCCAGGATAAAATTTGTGAAAAAAATGACACCCCATGTTAAAATAGAAACAAACTTATGGTTGCCATGAGCTATTTTGATTGTAATATTGTAAATTGTGAAGTCGGTAAACATGTATTTCAAGACAACTGGTCACATGGCACATAGAAGTTGCTTAAAATATTAAATTACTAAGAAATAACCTAATTTGATACAATTTTGTCGATTTTTAAATAGATCGCACAAAAACATCACAACAAAACTTTGCACAATTAAAGATCTGTCGTGTACAAATGTTTGGTTAAAATATTTTCGTGATGTTTTGGTGCGACCATATCTATTTTGAACAAAACACATCTACAGATTCAGTATTTTTACATTAATTGTAACATTCTTGTAAAAACTGTCAAATATACCCTTTCGTTTGGTCGAAATGAGGAAAATTATATAAGAAAAATGAATTATTTAAAGATTATCATTAAACAGAATTTTAACAACAACTTATTATTGTGTCACAAAAGCTAAAATTTTGGCCAAATATGGGACTTA
Source organism: Geukensia granosissima (assembly GCA_032357055.1). NCBI lineage: Eukaryota > Metazoa > Mollusca > Bivalvia > Mytilida > Mytilidae > Geukensia > Geukensia granosissima. The sequence goes on along the minus strand of JAULBM010000023.1, from coordinate 2,970,762 downwards.
ACGTACTTGCTCCTTTATCACATAACTGTTAAAAATTTGTTTACTTAAATTTGCGATATTCATTTAATCTTAGGTCTTCAATTTTCGGAGGCTTCATTCCATTTGTTGCACATAGAAGAAATCCTTGTCGTTGGACTGGCTTTTTACCCTTCAGTCTGGCCGGATATTTGTACTTTATTCACTATATATGAATAGCAGTCTTTTGGTTCTAATGTTGCTTCTCTTAAACGCATGTACAGTAACAAAATTCCCAACATTTAAACAGCATTTGTATACAGGTTTAAGGATTGTAGATATTTTTGAGGTGGGGGGGAATAACAGGTTTTCAATATAGTGGTCAATTTTCCATTAATATATCAGTTAATGCTAAAGAAAGGCACCTTTCAAGAATTTTTTGAATACATTCTGTTGATATACTTCTGAATTATGAACAGCATTTTAGATCATATGCCTATCTATTCCTGTCATATATCAGTGAAAATCTCTCGATATCGTGTGTTAATGTATTAATTTATTTCCTAAAACCAACCGCTAGAATAATATAGGCGTTCTCTTATATCTTACTACTAAATGCAGAGTGCTGCAATTGGACATCGATCTTACTTATTCCTTGTTCACCACACAACATTTTATCAATACCAACAATGTACAGTTAAAACTGAAGTTTTAAAAGACAAAATTAGTCATCATATACAGTACGTATTTGGGAATTGCGGGATGAAACGGCGAAATCTCTTCTCGGATCGAAATGATTGATTCTAAAGGAGCAGGTTCACGAATGGCTAAATCGGCCCTGTAAATTGTCGAATTTTAAACTTGCTTCAATCAAAGCTGAATTCCGGAATTTCAAAATTGAAAATGAAGAATGTCCGAAAAAATAATTATCCTTTTTATTCTTAAGTAAAGAAATAATCATATCGTGGTAAAATTGCTACCATTCAAGCACTTCATAGATAAAAGAACGTAAAACGGACTTTCGACAAAAATTTTCCGGATTTGGTTTGGAAATGCAGAATATTAGAAACGTGTCAACATATAATAGGACATTTGCAGACGACCAGCAAACAATGAAACATAGGAGATTTTAAAAAATGTGAACGAACTTAAGGTGAGTATAGTCGTAAATTTACACTGTGGGTACAGTACACCAAAATATTTGTCTGAGCAATCGAAGTGTCTTGGAATCGGAATATATACAACATAAAGTAAACTCTCGGATACAGTAAACTTCCATGCGTCAAGAGTACATGTATCAACATGAAACGGTATATTTTGACAATGCAATTCTATATCTTTATATAACCACTGTATTAAAATTGAAATATGTAGCATGGAGTTTCTGCTTATAGTATAGACTTATAGTATAGCTAGTGCCCGAGCTGCCTTTATATAGCCATAGGAAAGGAATGGTGTCGTCTGCTACATAGTATAGCCGGATGCATGCATCTCCTTGTGATAGAACTGAAAATGTGTTTCTGTTGTGCTCGTGATGCCGGAATCTGTATTTTCATCGTGATATCCAATGGTTGGGGATAAACATTTGATAATAAAAATAGATATATGGCGTCCAGTTGATATTAGACCAAGATAGAAGACTGTTTTGCAGACCTGGTCCTCAGGTTTGGGGGCCAAGGGATATATGCAGACAAGACATTCTTCGGCTTAGGGTCACTTGTCATATATATTTTTATTCTACCATAAGTCAACATGGTCAAGTCTTAGAAACTAATTTGCAGGCCAATGCAGACCTATCTTAATTTTATGAAGACCACTTATAATGTATTCTTTGTCATAATTTAACATTGACCTACACAATTTTCAGGGACTAGAGTCCTCGAGCTCCTGCTAATTTTTTTCTCACTTAGTCTGTTACTCTTTAGTGGGCTTATGGTAGTGGACACACGGAACTTTGTGTATTAAATGTTTTTAAAGGTGAAATGTACATGTGTTGTATTTCATTTTAACAACCCTACATTTAACACTCTTATTCAGCTCTATTTTAATGACACTGTGATCAGTTTTAAAACATATTTGGTAGCCAAATAATACTGTTGTCACACCACTGTCCCATCTCTCACAAATCTAGCTGTTCAACCCAGCCATATTGTATTTATGCCTGTCCAAAGTCAGGAGCCTGTTGTCCAGTGATGGATTATGTTATTTGTTTAATGGTTTTTAATATTAGGTGCTCTAGTCTTCCATGAAAATTTTCTATGGGGTGGCAAAGGGGGTATCCGAACACGGAAACACGTGAAATAAAAATCTCATAAATATTGCACGCGAAATTAAATTCATTGAAACACGGAACATGAAACATGAAAAACAATTAGCCATTCTTGAATACATTTAACCAATCGCATTCCTTTCTAATTTCCGATATTAAAAAGTCTGTTACTTAATCCTCGCACCATGGAAATTATAAGAATCCGTGGCCGATTTTATATTTGAATATAGCACGAGAAATTAGATGTCTTAATGACACGAAAAACGAAAAATAAGTTATAGGAAAAACAAAGCACATTAATCAATGAAAACACGAAAACACGTAAAATGAAGAATCTGAGTGAGTTATCTTTCGTAACCAATGTAGGTAAAGGGAGACAATAAATCTGCTTCATTTTGTCAACCTTTTTACTGCAGTTACGGGTGTCCAAAAATCAAGTGGTTTTATTTAGATTCTAAAGCAAAATATACTCCATATTCTGCATGTTTTTAATTTGCTTGATAAGTTTTATCAATAACAAAGCAAGATTTACCCGAGAAAATTTTTATTTGAAATCAAACAGTCCTGTTTTAGAAAAGTCAAAGATACCCGTAACTCTAAAAAAAAAGGATACCCGTAACTGGTGAAGAATTTTAAAAAGATACCCATAACTGGGAAGATTTGTTAACTAGTGAGAAGATAATCATAATGTCCTTACAGAGGTGAGGACTTAAGTTGTGGAACATTTACTATCCCAGACGTGTTGCAACCCGAAGTAGATCGTATAAAATGTGCTTTTTCGAATGCCATACATTTCCGCATCCCTATTCCAAGGCATGGCCCTAAGCATGATGCATCATTGGCGATTTTTTCAAAAATATTATCTGAAAAACGTAAGCCTATCCTTCTCGTAATTCCACTTGGGAATTGCAGAAAATCTAACGGTGTGATCCGTAAAAAAAATTCTTTAAGAGTCTATATAAAATATTTTACGCCGTCTTATTTCGAATTTGCTTCAGTTGCATCAGTAAATTGTTTTATGATGCGTAAGGCTTTAAATACTTTTCTTATTTCTTTAAATGTAATCAAAGAGAAATAAAAATTCCAAAGTAGAAATATGAGAAAGGCACAGTTACGGGAATCAACAAATACAGTTACGGGTATGATAAGTATTCTTTTTTATTTTGTAATCTCAGTTACGGGTATCATCCTCAGATTTTCATCCTCAAATCTATGATTCTTGTAGGGAGTTTCACACATGTTTTGCTCTTTGCAATTGTAATTTTATACATGCTTACGTATAACGTTATTTTATTTGTGCATGCGAAACGGAATTTTTTTTTTTGGATAAAAAAAATGCATTAATTACCCCAAAAATTACTCAAATGTTGAAAATGAGACCAAAATGTAAAATATTTGAAAATTGTAATCAAAATAAATGTTATATATAGTTCATTTAAATTATTTGATGTTGTTTTAATTAATTATTGATTATTCCCAGAAATAAGTGATTTTTCATCATTTTTTACCTTTTTGCCAAAAAAATCTAGTCAAAATGACAAAGATTCAATAAAAATTGCTTTGAATCAACATGAAGCTTATACTATTATTTAAATAAGTATTACCTGAAATTTACTTGAATAGTATGCCATTTGTTTTAGGGTTTATTTGTAATTTCCAAAAATATGTGATTTTTCGATAAAAAATGCATTTTTTACCTTAAAAATTACTCAAATGCTGAAAATATGATCAAAAATGTAAAATATTTGAAAATTGTAATCAAAATAAACATTATTTATAGTTTATTTTAATTATATAGTGTTGTTTTAATTTTTTATTGATTATTCCCAGAAATAAGTGATTTTTCATCATTTTTTACCTTTTTGGCCCCAAAACAGTCAAAATTGACAAAAAATAAATAAAAATTGCATTTTGAACCAAAATCAAGCTTATTTTAGTAGATTATTACCATAAATCACATTTTTAAGACAGGGCCAAAATTTGCCCTTCGTGAACCTGCTCCTTTGTGTTATTTGAGCTTTATATTATCAAATATATATACTGTATTTTTTAACTATAAGTCTATGTGGATTTTTGGTTTAATCTGTAATTTTTCCATATAATGGGAAATGATTCATTTTAAAGAAAAAAGTCTCATCTTACAGTCCAAAAATATGGTTAGACCTATAGTCCACATTGACATAGTGAAAAAGTATGGTATTCAGGATTGCATGTATACACACCATTAAGTTGTGCATGTTGTTATTTGAATGGAAAAAGTTATTTTTACTTTTGTCTACTATAAAGAGCAAACAAAAAACAAAAATGTCACAATACTTAATGACAACATTAAAATGAAACCTGATAAAATTTCAATTCATTATGAACCTTTGTATACTGTACAATGCCATATGAAAAAAAAATTTCATGGATTTGTGGATTTCCACACATCCAGTCTGGTACAGTATCTTTATTTTATCTTTGATAACATGTATTTTTATTTAGTGTTTAGAATTTCCCAGTATGAAACATGATAAAAAGACTTCACACCTGTTATGACAAACCTATCAAGTATGTTTCATGCATACAGGGCTAACAACTCATAATCAGTTTCATCCATTGCTAGGCATGAAGCTAGTCTTTTAGTTGTTATAGTCATGTAGATTTCTCCACAGACAACTTTCTGAGAAATTCCCTATAAGATCAAACAAAAAATATCTCTGAAGTTAAATTACCCATGGTTTACATTTGACAACATAAAATTATTATTAAGGTTGTGTTTTTTAACTGTTTTGTTCCTAGTAGAGATGCATTTTATCTGAAATATGTATGAGAAAATAGATTGGGACATCATTATTGTAACGTCTTACTTGCTATAATATTCAACTGTCTGAAAATAACATGTGTGAGGTCTCCTGGTTAATATCATGTAATTGTATTAATGTCTGTCTTTATGTATATATTTACAGAAAGTACTGTTAGAAAGATTAATATCCCAGGACACTCTGTGGTAGCTTTGACAGTGTGGGACATCCCAGGACAAGAGGACATAGATCTATACAGTACATACTTCAAAAATCTGGATGCTGCAATAGGTAAATTCTATGATGGATATGTAAATAAGAAATTAACATGGCTTTATGTATATCATAAGTTCTCAAAATTCTTTTTAAACAATATGTAAAGAAATTTTTGAAAAGGTGCTTACAAACTAGTTTAACCCCACCACATACTTAATGTGCCTGTGAAAGCCAGGGAACCTGTAGTTCGTGGTTGATGTTTTAAAAGCCATTTTTTTGTTATTCCTTCACCATTTGTTCAAAAGATTAGCTCGATTGTCATGTTTTATGAATAGTTTCACATTATCTATTTTGGGGGCCTTACAGCATCCGTTACAGTATGGCCTCTGGTTCTTTTTTGAAGGCCATAATGGGACCAGTAGAAGTTTAATTTCATCTGTTATTTGGAGGATGGCAGTTTCATGGGCAACCATGTCTCATCTCCTATTTTTATATTGCTAACTTTTTTCCTGTAGACACAAATTGTAACTTCTGAGAGTCACTTTGATTGCTTTCCTGCATGCTATTTAAAACTTTTAAGGGGCTGTTTTTGTTATGTTTTCTGGCAAAATACTTTTTCAAAATCAGCACTGTGTAGGGTCAGTTGGTTTATTCACAGTTTGACTAATACAATGGCAAGCACTGTTGTTCTTTGACGGAAATGAAATCCCACAACAATGGTTCCATTCATAAGAAAACAGAAAAAACAAATGGAAGGAAACACAGCTGTAGGATCATGACATGGTTAAACAATATTTTATTCATGAAAATGAACATGAATAGAATTGGATAGCAGGTCAAAGCCTATATTTATCCTCTCCTTCATGATCAGGACTTATAAAGCAACATTTGTAAATTGACGTCATTGACGCCAATTCCATATTAATGAACTTTTTATGTTATCACTTTTCAGTGGTAGTGGATATCAATGATAATACAAGCATTGAAATGGCCCCAGTGTGGAAAAGAATAGTTGTCAATAATACCTTTGAGACAGTCCCTATTGTTGAAACATCAGAAGGAGGCAAGATTGAAACAACAACAATGGAGAAAAAACCTGTAGACCCAGAGACATTTCCTGTCTTGTTGCTAGGAAACAAGTTTGACATGGTAAATATAATTTCGTCCTGCTGCATTTTATTTATTGGTATTAGTAGTGGCTATTCCAGATCAGTGATGAAGGGGACATCGCCCCCAAAAAATAAAAACTAAATGAAAAAAATCCTATGATTTTCCTTTGATTTGTGAAGAAAAGCACTCAGCATCAATTTTTACACTCTAAACCCCCCTTAGATAAAATCCTGTAGCTGCCTGTGAATTGCTTGTTTAAGATAAAATAGAATTTGGGCTGGTTTCAAGAAAACATTTCTAATACAATGAAATAGTTTTCTTGTTGCATGATTTTTTAGAATTGGTAGATGAGTGATGTAAAATCATTTAAAGCTAGAAAACCTTCTACATAAATACACAGTATTTATCCATGAGGTTTTATGATTTTATAATCACATTTTGTTCCTATAAATATAATTTTCTGTTTAAAGGTAGAAGAGGAAGGTTATAAGGAGAAGCTGAGACAAATGAAGGCTAGTGGTAGGTTTAAATCACTTCAATATGGAGTATAAAATTTGGAAGATTTCTGAAACATGGGAAAAATTATAAAATGCATTCATTGTATCATTGACAAAATATGAATAATGATTTTATTAATTTAGAAGCATCATTAGATTTTATGGAATCGTTTGATGTTGGTAATTTATGTATTTGTACAACTTTTTATGAGTTTAAAACAAATTTACTGCTTAACTGAAAATGTTGACTATTTTGCCACTTCTTATTTGAGTAATAAACAAATAAATTTCATATTAGTAAAATATTATCTCATATAAAATCTGGAAAATGTAGTATTGTTCAAGGTTCCATATTTGGACCCACATTGCTTGTATTGTCATATAATGATTCTCCCGTATACCTGTATATGAATAATTGTGAAACTGTCCTGTATTTAGATGATCTGACTTTGCATTCATCAGGTAAAGATTTTCTGGTTATCAAAATAAAATACAATTGTAGCTTAGATGAGTAGAACAGTGGTGTAGATATAAACTTAAGAATGGTAAAAACAAAGTATATGTTCATTATACATGACAAATATTACTATATTCTATCAATGCCTGAGGTTATGTCTGAAGAACAGTTCTGTTGAATATCTCCTATATCTAATGATAGATTTGTTTAAGAATCAATAATCATACTGTAGATTTTGTTTTGTATCAGTTGAGGGGTGAATCACCTCTAGCACTTTGTTATCAAATTGTGATTACCTACATGTAGTTTCAATCAAACTTTACTTTCTAAATAACAACCAATTTTTCAAACATATTTTAATCCTAAATTCTTCGTATTTCTTGCAGATAATTAAATATATCTTTAAAATTCTTTAATGTTTACATTTGATTGAATGATTCACAAAATGTGAAGATCATAATGCTAATCTTAGTAATAGAGGGCTGTTACATGAAATGTAGTGAATAGGTTATTTATAGCAGACACAAATTCTAAATGTACTAAATTGGCTTTAACATTTTTCTGTTTTGTTTTTAGGAGGTTTAAAGTTGTGCATTGACTGAACGTTTAATAAATGCTAAAGTTAATTCTTATAGTTAGATGATTTATGATTAAAAGCATGGAGGATACCATATATTTTGATCAAGCTGAATATAAGCCGAGCATGACAGCTGTAAAATAATTTTTTTTAAATTGTGAAATATTTTCAGCCAATTTTTTAAACCATATACTTGTCAAATGTGTCCATAATTACTACATATTTACCTAAAAATGTATTTACCCGAAAAAATTGAAGACAGACTCTTTGGAGGCTTTTTGATACTGATATATCTTTTTGTACAGTTTGTGGCTTAGATTGTCTAGATCTAACATCAGGCTTTCATTATATTGAATTCTCTGTTAAACTTGATATGTTCCATGTAGACTATTTAAGGAGATGGCGTGTTTACATCCATTGTATATTAATTCATTCCATAGACATAGAAATGTTAACCTTATGTGTTTTTTTAAATTGAAGAGAAAGATGAGACTGGTACCAAAACAATATGGAAAATAACTGAGGATGATAAACCAGACTGTGTCAAACTCCTTGATAAAACAAAGGAAGTTGGCAACTTTTATGGAAGGTATTAATATATATTGCAATTTTTTAATTAGTTGTCTAATATTCCTCACTTATTTGACCCAAAAGATCATGAGAGGTATTCACCATAGCTTTAGGTCCATCAACCATGCATCCATCCATCCACATTAATTTAAAGATATTCTCCTCAGAAACAGCTATGCTGATTAGATCCTACTTGAGAGAATTTTCCTTGGATCACCCTTTACCAGAATTTTACTCCAGTATCAGGTTTCCTTGCCTGCCAATTGAGATTGTTGCATTGACAAAAAAAAAAGAAAAAAAATCATTTAAAAATCATTTTCTATGAACCTATTTAAATAGAATGGCTTTATATTAATAAAATCTGGTACTCCCAATGATCAACCAAGATGGCAGCCAAAGCATAACTAATTATACTTCCGCAAACAAAGTTTTGGGATTATATACTAGTCATCCTGTCTATTTGTTTGAACAACCATCTGTCTGTCCACAAACTATGCAAGGACATTCCTTCTTTACCTTGCAATGGATTTGAATGAAACTATACAGCTACATAATCACTATTTGTAGAAATACTCAAAGGAAGGAAATTTATTTTGGCTCATACTAAGGGAAGATTATTCAGGGGAGGGTAAAGGTATCTCTTTTAAGTTTTGCTCAAAGTATGCCTTGTTTTAGCATGGGACTCAGTTGGAAATCAATGTTAAATCCTTTTGATCTGAAAGTGCAAATCCAATAGGAAACAAACTTAAAGTGGAATGGCCTTCAGATGGTTCCCTTTCTAGAATTTTGTTCTGGCATCTAGATTTGTAAATTCCTCTGTTTTTCTCATGGTTGGAGTGCAGTCTTTGTGACATTTACTCCATATTTTTTCATTTCCATATCCACAACTGCCAACTAAGATGAACATCACAGTTGAATTGTTTACCATGGAATATTATGGGAATTTACTTTGAAATCTTTAAAGGAGAGTGGGATACCACCATTGTAGAAGGCCTTGTTGGGACCTCTATATATTTATTTTCCTGTTTTTCTCTTTTTTGGAGTGCAGTCTCTCTATATTTACCCAATATCTGTTCATTTTCATATTAAAAAACTACTGTCCAGGTTGCAAAGAACCCACTGTCAGGTCCTAGAAGGATTTGACTTGCTGAGGTTTTGGTCAAACTGAAAATGATTACCTGTTCTAAAAGTAGCATACTATACACAATATAAACATCATATTACACTGTCATCCACAAAACATCATACAGGGTAGATACAGTAAATACATTAATGTCACAGGTTTAATTGTTTAATATTATATATTTATACAAATTCTCAAGTACAGGTACTATAGATTTTTATTGGTTTGTTGCAATAGAATAAACTTGAATTTAAAATTGTCAGTTTGTCAAAGTATCAGGCAGTTTTGAACTTTTGGCCAATTTACTTAATATGAGATTGGTCAAAATTTGTATTCTTCTTCCCACACTGTGATGTAACTTGAGATATTTTTGGTAGTCATCGAGTCATCTCCTCTATTTGAGCATTGCAGTGCATTTTTTATAATAATTTTACCCACTATCAGGTAAAACATGAAAACTAATATTATTAACACTCTCTGAAGCAATATAGATATTGGTGTTTTGGTGATGTGTTTTATGTTAGTTACCTCTGTGTGATTCCTAGACAGACTGACAATTCATTTGCTAACAGTTAACATCCTTTTTTAGCATTACTGCCTCTGCCAAAGACTCTGATGGGACAGTAGCTGAGGGCATTCAGTTTCTACTCAGACATGTTTTACAAACCAAGTATGGGTTAAACAAGTGGAAACCTAAAGATACACAGAAAGCCAAGGCAAAGAGTAAAATACTGGAGTATGAAGGACTAGAGATGACCAAGATTGAAGTTGTATGTTTTCTGATCTTGTATAAATAGCTTTCATAATGGATGATTATTTTATATCACTCTTTATCAGTCAGTGCTTTTTAAAATCAAAATAACTCTTGGTGTGTCTATTTTTCATTTGTTTATCAAATGATGAGAGTTGATGAATACATTGATGATTGGTGATGAATTACATTGTTAGCCATTGATAATCTGTAATTTTAAACCCCAGGTATACAGGAATACAGGAATTACCTTGTTTGTTCGTCCATCTGTGCACATACCTTGTAAGAGCATCTTATCCTTTCAATAAAACTCTACATGCATATAAGACACAATGTGCAGATTTTCATATAGAAAGGAAATCTATCTTTGCTCTTTCCAAGGGCAGGAGGAGAAGGTTATTTTTTGTGAGAGTTGCTCACAGTATATCTTGTTACAAACTTGTTATTTAAATTTTAAGTTTTAACTATTGAGATCATAGAAATATCAATGGCTAACAATGTAAGAGTTTATGTCTTTGATTCATAAAATATTTAATTCAGATTCATTTTAAAATAATAAAAAATGTAGTTCCACAAAGTGCACAAAATTATGTATACCATTGTTAATAAAAATTTTGTTCATTTGCTATTATCAAGGAGTATTTTGAACACTGGTTAGGAGATGGAAATATACTATTGAGAGTGATTTACAATTTTAAAAAACTGTGAAAAATGTTATCTTATTATAAACTTACTTGTTGTGACCTATGTTTTATGGGGTGCAATTTTGACGAGCAGAGACAGCACTGCCCAATCCATGTTAGTGTCTGCAGGTAAAACTTCTTCAAACAATGTCAAAAGGGGTGTTGGTTGGTTGAGTTGGATGTAGCAATACTCAATTGACTTGAGAAGCCAGTTTATAAAAGGGCAACTCTGTTTCTTCGCCAGGGGTAGAACCCTTCATAAAGGGGCATCTGTTGGTAAGGTGGTATGGTTCAATTCTCTGCGGAAATGTGAGTGCCATGGCCTGTGTTGGGATAATGCCTTCCTTTAGCAAATTAAAGATCCCCTTGCACCAGTCATAATAAGTGGTATGTTTGTGGCCAGTTGTTGAGCCTCAAATTCCCAATCCTATCAACAGTCTAATTTTTGCACCCTGTGGCTAGAAATTCCCTAGTCTGAACCCTAGCCCACCTCTTTATGTTATATTTTTTGACAACTTGTTTTGTCCTGAATATGCATGAAATATTTGCCTCTGGATGTTAAACAACAATCAATCGATCAATCAATCAATCAATCAACATGATAGAATACATTTATGATTTTGTTTCTTTTTTTTGAAAAACATTGCATACACAGCCCCTCCTTACTTTTATAAGATTAGTGTCAATCATACCATAACAATCCAAGTTTTGTTTTTTTCAGTTTGACAGCATATTGAAGGTAGCGGAAGTTTCTGTGAAGAAGGTTAAGATGTTGAAAGATTACCACAATAAAAGTTTACAGAAATTAAAGGAATCCTGTATCCATGCTGGGATATTGTCAGGAGAGGAAGCTGGTAGTCTGGAGGACTGTATGTTAGCTCTCAGGAACAACATTGGAGACAAGGCTAAGTTAAAGGTCAACTTATAAAATTATGTTTAACTAAAGCCTTCAACATAAATGGTTTGATAAAGCCACTGTTTGGCCCCAAGAATGTAATGTTTTTTATTAAGCAGAGAGAGATGGCAAATAATGTTTTGTAATTAATTATAACAACTGGGAGATTGAATATTGGTAATGATAATGATGTCATAAACATTCCCTACATTGCCAAAATGGACAAAATCAGATCAAATTAAGAACTTTGACAATAAAATTGATGTCAACACCAATGCGAATCCTCACCAGTTAAGTCATTTCACTAGTTTTTTTTTTCAAATAGAAACATTTTAAGGCCAGTATTGTGAGGTTTTATTTTTTTGCACACAATTAAATGTCAAAATTTCTTTTCTCAGCAAGGGTTTAGTGTAGGCCATATGAATGGCTTCACAAATATGTCATGTGTCAAGCATTTTTCAAAATATTAATTAATTTTTCATGAGGTCATGTCTTAAAAATAATTTCGGAGATAGGTCAGATTATAAACTTTTAAAATTTATCTTTTCAGGGTTTTCTTTATTTTGTGATGAATAGAAACATATATTTTAGTTTGAATTATATTATACTTGAATTTCAATATCAAATTTGAGTTTAGTCAATATTATACAGATGTATTTTTTGGTTCAGTGCATAACTACAGTAACATGTTAAAAGTAATATGGATTAGATATAACCTACAGGAGAGCAATTTTTTGACACCTTTGCATACTGGCACATTACAATACTTGCAATTCCACATCGGACAAGAAATTTCCAAGCATTGAATATTCTGGGCCTGTTTTGACTGTATTCTTAAACATCTGTTATACTCTGATAGATGCTATTGAGTCTAAAGGAAAACATGCGAAAAGATGCCAAATTTCAGTATATTGAAGTGGTAAAAACACTTGGGTTATAAAAATAGGAGATGTGACATGATTGTACATGAGACAGCCTTTCACCAAATGACAGTCAAATCTAAACTTCTACAGGTCCCATTACGGCCTTCGACAATTCAATGACCCAGAGTCCACACAATAAAGGAAGCTGTAAAAGGCCCCTGAAATACAAAATGTGAAACTATTCATAAAACATGACAATGAATGTCCTTTTTATTATGACATCACAATTTGTATTTGTCACATTATTTTGGAGTCCTGATTCAAAACCTTGGCTGCCCAAAGACGTTACAAAATTTAAAAAAAAAAAAAAAAAAAAAAACCAAGTGAGAATTTCAAATAAAGAAATTGTTGTTTTTTTTTTAATACTCTAATGTCAGGCTGTTTAAATCTTTTTCTCTGTACATTCCAGTTTAGTTATTATCCTTTTTTTCCTGGTACTCATTAAGCTGTTACCGGAAAGCTGGCATATATGATGGTGGCTATTGAGTAAAATTAAAAATATTTCATTTACTATTTTTACAAATAAAAATCTTTTTTTTTACATTACTTTTTGGAGCCCTTTTAACATAAAATATTTTTGTAAAAAGTCCCGTTTCACTGTTTATTGGCCCTCTTAGTGTGAGACAAGAAGTGTAAATACATAAAGAAAAATCTTACACGATACATGAATGGCATGGAATATAAAATGTGACCAATTAAAAAAAACTTTCTTTTAGAGTTTTTGTAAAATATTTTCACACTATGTAAACATGAAGCTTTTTTTATATAGGCATGATCTGAAAACAAGACACCCCCATTAAGATCCCTTTATAAACAGTTGTTATTCAATAATATAAAATACCTTCCAAAACTGTATTAGACTTATGCTCACTTTGGTTTAGGTAACTGATTATCTATTGAAAAATCAGTTTTATATAAGATAAATGAGAATTTATTTAATAATTTTTTGTATGTAGCTGTACTTAATTTGGTTAATGATAAGCATTCTACTTCATTGAAAAGAATAGACAATTCTATTGTATATACATTGTGCATATTTTATGGGAATGAAGTCTTTGTGCATAATCCCACTAGTTTCTAGACAAATGTTTACAAATATTTGCTGACAAGAAGAATTCCAGTGATGATAATAGTACAACACATTTAATCTGTCTGTCATTAGACTATACTTCTAACATATTTATTCCCCAGAGGAATGATTGATTCATGTTATATAGAAAAGCTTTTTGATATTTACAGTAAGTTTAAATACCTTTGCAGGTAAAAAAGGATGAAGATTTCTGTAAACTGGATGTGTCTTCAAAAGACCCAGATTTTAAGCCAGAGAAACATTTAAGAATTCTCCTTAAGATTTATCACAATGAGGTAATGTCGTTTATTTTTTTTTAAGAATAATAGAACTTTTTTATTAATGATTTGCTGTAGGGATTTTTCACAGAGGTTAGCCAGTATGATTTTCATTAAGTTTATTAGTACAGGTATGAAATGTTTTGCTATACAATCAAACTTTGGTCGATAAAAATTATATGGCTTGATTATTTTCTTAAATCAATTTTTAATCCGTTCTTCTTTTCATGTTCCTCATGGCAAAATGTTGAAACATCCTTTTCCTCAAAGTTTTAATTGGACCTCAAAGTACCAAAGTGATGCAGGTACCTATAATTACAATAATTTATCATCTTGTGGGTTTATATTGTAGGATTTAAATTCTAATTCATGTATTGATTGAATTTACATTTATTTACAGTTTGCAGTTGTATGTAAAGCAATCTTGAAGGAATGTCCAACAATCATCTCCAAGTTAAAATACCAAGATGAAGAGTTATCTGACCTGTGTGAAAACTCCTGGGAAGAGGTAGAAAAAGTTAATGGTTTACCAAGACCAAGAGAAGAGATCAATCAAATTTCAGACACTATTGTGCAGGATAGAGCAAAGATGCAACATACCAAAATTGAATCAGCAGCATTGATTAATGAAGTTGAAGATTATAAAAAGAAGATTAAAGCAGCATTTCTCTGGTAGAAAAGACACCCAATTTAGAAAAAAAGCATTTCTGTGATATTATAACGGTAATTAGGCCCCACAAAAGTAATTTTTATTTTCTCATCCACCTTGGATAGGGTGATTTTATATTTTAATTTGTTAAAGCAAAAATCCAATCAATCCAATATTTTATGACTGAAATAGTAAGTAAATATTTTAAAGTCTTTATATCCTGAAAAAAAAAAATGAAGAATTTGATACTGGGATTGCAAAAATTGCATTAAAATTGTTAAGAGTTAAATAATGCCCTTATGAATTTATCTTGATCTAGTCTTATTTCTTGTCAAAGTCTTGGTTTTTACTGGCATTTCCTCTCTGAATTGTTTAGTTAACCTCATATTGCTTACATGAAAATATCAGTAAATTACAACTGCAAATTAACATGTGAATGAGATGAATGTGATATGTTGAAAGCATGATGTCATGTTCAAATTCTCTTAAGATCTTTTTTTTCTGCTAAAAGGCAAAAAATGTCTATATTTTATACATGCCTAAAGTTTGTTTGGGCTATTTTGAAACAACCACTGTTAAAGTAAGAGGGAGACCTCGGCAGAATTAAGATAAGAGACCAAAAATAGAATAAAAAATTGCAAGAACAGAAAATAACTTGCAAACTGTTGATATAAAAACGGAGTACAAGGAGTGTTAGTGAGACTTCACCACTTCTAAACAAGAACTATACTAGTTAAACTGCAAAATCTAAAGGTCTTCATTTGATGTGTTAATCACTTGTTAATAAGTACACTTCTAGATGAACAATAACTTCAGTGGTTTAGTTTACAATCACTAGAAAACTGATTTTGGTGTTTGACAAAAACAAAGCTTGCTTTTATTAACAGAAAGTTTAATTTTTTTGTCCACTGGCACCGGACTAATATAGTTACCTGTAGGTTTGCATACCATTTAAATTAATTTATTCTTTACAATGAACTTGAAAAATGTAGAAATGAAATTAAAACAGATACTAATTAATACTGATTAATAGTGTACTTTGTCTACTATATATCTTTGTCATGCTTAGAAAATCAACAATCTTGTTGATTTATATATATATATATATATATATATATATATATATAATTACACTGTGTATAAAACGTTAAGTTCTAATTAAAATCTTCCATCTGTATGACAGATACAAGTAACACTACCCCACTAAAAATCCTTCTTTTGAGGGACGGATGTGGTGAAGTGGTTAGAACTGCTGACTTTCATGCTAAGCGCCTTGCTGTAGGTGTACAAACTGTAGATCGATCCTCGCAAGAGGTGACGTATAATCAAATATGTTTTTCGATGATTTTGAGAGTGGAAATTACAACGACGTTTGGTTAACATCATAGACAATATATTTTTAAGGTATTTATATATATACATCCTTATCTGTGCAACTTGACCAACCCTGAATACCAACTTAGTAAATTACTGGAAACTTTTTGACAAATACCTTGATTGGAAAATCCAATAAACATGGACTAAACAATTAAGTTCTACCCTCAAGTAATTTGCCTCAGATTGTTTTCGAGAGTTTTCTGAATCATTCCACAAAATAAATCATGATGCAAATATTAATTATACAATGTAAAATACAATGGTCATAAACACAGAACAGAAAATAAATGGACTTTTGAAATACGTATTTAAACAAAAAATATTACATCGGTCCAACTTTTATCAGATGTTTCGTTGGAAATGTTCTGAAATATTAAAAACTTCACTATACATATATTTATAAATGCTTTTAAAATTCAAAATTAAACACTTGAAACTATTTTGATAAGGACAAAAATATAAAATATTTTTAAATATAAATTCCATAGATGATTCCTGTCAAGATTGGTTCATTTGGCCTTGTAGTTCGAGAGGAGAAGACCTTTTAAAAGTAAGCCAAGCAGACTGAACAAGAATAACCTGTTCTGGTACGATAGGTATGGATGAGAAAAAAATTGCAATTTAAGGACCTTCCATAGATTCTACTTGCCTAGTTTCATTGGGCCTTATTTTTTCAGAGGAGATTTTTAAGCGGCCAATCACAAGAAGAACTACCCATGGCGGACCTATTACTAAAATGACCCGGACCTTATATGATTTTTAAAGATTCGACCAATCTAAATCAAGAACTACCTGTGGTATCCATGATGATAGACAGACCGGGTCGATACATGCAAAACTTTATTATACTATCCCATAGATTGTGCAGGCAAACTGGTTCATTTTGTCGCACGGTGTCAGAGGAAAAGATTTAAAGATTCGACCAATCAGAAACAATAAATAGCTGAAGCCGCCATATTATTTGACCTACCAGAACGATATATGTCAGCTTTAAAGAGGCCACTCCATATATTCTTCATGCCAAATTTAAGTACATTTGAATCAGAAGTTTCAGAAGAGACGACAGGAATTTAAAAGTTAACAGACGGGTATCGAAAAATAAAAATTCTGAGCTAGAAACCTGAAATTGGTGATTTTTCATCACTTTTGGCCTTCTCATCACAAATCAGGCCAATTTGGGCCAATTCGATGGAAAAAAAAATTTTTGGGCCATCTCCGACATTTGTAGTAATAGCTGTAACGAATCATTATAAGAAATTACTATCTGTTCGCATCATACCTTAATATTAAGGCAGATCATCACTGATATTTGCCACAGGTTGTATTCTGTTTATAATTTGCCATAATGTTATATATTCCATGCCATTTCATGAAAAATCAAATATTTCGCCATTTCCTGTTCTTACAAAATTAGCTTTTATATATATATATATATCTTATAAACTTATACATGTATAGGAATAATACACAATTTTATAAATAAAAACCAACAGATAAAATTCTAAAATGAAAATTCCAAAGAAGCTTTTATAAACAATTTCAAAAAATATATAAAAAACATGGGGTCAAAGTCGTCGTTTGCTTAGTACAAGAAAAAAAATAAAATCAAGTTAATTGTTTGTGACAAAATATAAAAAGAGCTATATTTTTTTTTGATATTCAAGAACCCCCGGGCTCCAAGGAGCACTTAAAGTTTGCCTCTTGCGCCTGTTTTCTAGGGCTTTTAACGATATTCTACACTAAATCCTACCGGACTTACTTTGATTGAAGTCGTAGCTTGAGAAAACTAGATTTGTTGTCAACTGGATTTGGATATTGAACTCACTGTCAGAAACACCGAGTACTTTTTCGAGGATGAAAACTTAGTAAATAAATCGTTAAATTATTTTTAAAAAATAAAACCATAAATTTTTCCTCAAGAAGAATTTTTTCATCTGATTATCCTATAGTATTATGTGTTAAAAAAGATATAAGCTGTGTTGGCCATCATCTGATCAAGTTTGCTCGATGGGCTGTTGGTTATAACTCTGATATGAACTATTCACTTAGAACCATTCCAAGTTTGGTTCCAATTAGCTGAACAGATTTAGACAAGAAGATTTATTTTGATTGATTGATTGATTGATTGATTAGATATTAACTATATCCAAATTATACAAACGTTTTTGTTGTAATCACAAATATATTTAATTTATGACAATAAAAATTGAAAACTATCAAATGGGGAGATATTTCTTTTCAAATTTTTGGTACAAAGAATGTACTTTGATTTGGGACATGTTGTTTGGTACCGCAAAAACAAGCACGTTGACCCCAAAATTTTATTTAATTTTCTGAAAGCATATTTATCTTTACAACTTTTATTTTAAAATTATATATGCTGCTTTTCTTTCTATTTACTGAATTGTGTATTTTCCCTATATGAGCTTTGTAAAATAAGCTGTTTTTCTTAAAACAGAAACTCGAAAACAAGGATGCTGACATATATATCTTAAAACTTTTTCACGTCGGATCAGTTAAGTTAATACTTCTTTGTATTATTTTAACCGTATTTGAATTATCTACTTGCATGAAACATGAGTAACATCCTATTAACTGAATTATTTCAATATCTTGTGCATTCTATAACCAAAGATAAAAAAAGATATTTTAAGAAATAGTATTTTTCCTTCACAGAGTATTACAGAACTTGGAACTTCATCAGTGGTTTAATGGTTTGAATGTGGAGAGTCGCATGCTCTATTCCCGTCTCAGCTTTTTTCTCTGCTATACAAGAAGTACGTACAGAAGAACGTTGTGGTGTACCATTTAATTACAATAAATTTTGGTTTTCAGATGTAATACCGCTTAAGCCAAAGAATGAATTATATTTAAAAACTTTTAAATAAAAATTTGATTTATTTATTTAATGTTTAATAAGCTGAATAGAGGTGGATTTGGTTTAAATAATAGGGGCAATGTAAAAAACACACGTACTGTTATAGGATGAATTTTTGTAATGTTAGCTGGAACATTTGTACACTTCCGGAAAAGTCACATGACTTGGGAGGAAAAGTGAAAGTATGGCAACACTTGATGTCCGTTTAAAGAAAGTGAACAAAATATACAAAGAGGGTGTAAGTTTCATGCAAATATCATTATAATTTCCTCTCCTTCCATATCCCTCTATTTTCTGCAGTAGGCATTTTATTTCAATCGATTTATACAACCAAATCCACTCAGCATTTACATCCTCAAGTCTAATTTCTGAAGTTAGAACATACATGTGAACTATTAAAAAAACTAAAAATGCAAAAAAAAATAATAATAACATACTCATGAAATATACATCATTACAATTACAACAGAAGGAACATTTAAACTTCTAAAAAACCTTAATCCAACAAAAGCAACAGGTCCTGACAACATATTGCCTCTTATTTTTTTGAAGTGTGCAATGAAATCTCAGACGTATTCAACTCCCCTATTAAGACAGTTGTACAAAATGACTGATGAAAAGCCCTAGTTACACTAATTTTCAAAAAGGGAGCATAATCAAAACCTGAATACTATCGGCCAATACCGCTCACCTGCATTTTAAGTAAAGCACTAGAACATATAATTGTATCATCAATTATGAAACACCTTGACACACACTAGACAGTTAGGTTTCTAGTTAGGTTTCTGTTCAATAACTTTAGTTATATTATTTGGATCCATTTTAAATTTTAACGCAATGATACCAAATATAATTTACAGGTTGGGATTGATTTTGGGTGATCTAGCCTCGACCGTTTTTTAAGAAGGGGCCAAAAGGATATTTTTAAATTTTCAAATGTAAGTTTTTTATTTGTTGTTAAATTTTGATGGGGTTCTTTTCTTTGTATTCCCCATGAAAAATTCAGCATAATAGGCTTCAAGCATTGAAAATTTTTTCTCCCAAACCATGTAGCTTCTAGCCCAGATTGAGATTTCTTAAAATCTGGTGCTAAATCTTTTTTGTATATATAATTTAACACTTGTTTTTTACTTGTATCTTATAAAAAAAGAAAAATCATATTGTATTTACTTTTGATATTAATTCCCTGACATGCAACTTGTAATCACCATCAGCACATTGATGTTAAGAAGTACTATGTAGATGTAGACGATGCAGGACATGAAATCTCTGACAAAAATTACATCTTTTGCATTAACCAGTTTAATTAACCAAATCATGACCTTCATTTACTTAAGGGGTCTAACACACATACTTTTGTGATCCTAAGAACTGCAGTAGAGGACATTGTTTAAATTTTATGACATGTACAATGACATATAGAAAAAGTAGATGTGGTATGATTGTCAATGAGACAGCCACCCAAAACGTGTAAAATGGACACATCAGCACACCATACCCCAAACTGTAAAAGGCCTTTAAATGAAATGTGATTATATTCAAGAACAACTATTAATCAAATAAGTAAACAATGCAAGACAAGTAACACTTAAAACCTAACAAAAACAACATCCACTTGATTACATGTTCCTGACCTGGGACAGGCACATAAAGTATGTGACAGTGTTAAACATGTTTATGAGTGTTCAACTCTCCCCTAACCTGGGACAGTAGTATGACAAAAGGACATTAAAACCAAACTGTATTATAGGATTTAACTTTTGAAATCCATACATAGTACACAGTTTTGGGAAGACAACCAATATAATTTTAATTAGTTTATGTGTTTTCCTCCTAGGCTGCTACATACATTGTATATTTTGTCTTTTCAGGATGTAATTGCAGGAGTAGTGGCAGTTAATAGTAATGGTGATCTACAACATCAAGGAATCGTCCTAACAGTAGATGGCGCTGTTACATTACAGCTTAGTGCCAAAAGTGTGGGCTTGTTTGAAGCTTTTTATAACTCTCTAAAGGTTATTTTTATTTATCATACCTTATATTTAGTTTCACACACACATTTTGGAAAGACCTAAGTGCTACAAGCTGAAACAAGGGCCTTTTGAAATAAAGTGAAAATAAATTGGAAGACATCTTAAAACTTAAAATTAAGTTATATTTTTTAAATGAGTCTACAGTTCCTAATAAATAATTTTCCTATACAACACATTCTCCTTAAGTTTTTAATTGCAAACCTTTATATTTACATGTACATTGTAGTTATTTCAATCTTATTTCTTCCCCTGTCTCCTTTAATCTGTTTCTATAATGTGACAGCGAATGGTCTGTAAACAAACAATAAAATGAAAGTACTCAATGTACTTATTGATATGATAATTTAGTGACTGCCTTTTAAGTCGAAATTTTGATACTTGTTTTTTAAGGAAGGACTAAAAGGGTTTTTTATTATATTTAAATGGAAGTTCGCTATTTCTTCTCTGATTTAAATAGGGGTTTTCTCTTTGTATATGACGTTAAGGGGTTAAAAGGTTTTAAAAATGTGATTTTCCAGTTGATGAGAGATTTTTATTGTTCATATGAATTTGATGGGGTTTTTGTTATTAGATTTGTCTAAATGGGAGCTTTCAGTGTATGCCAACAGATTTGTTCTATAACTTACCTTTTTTGCTATAAATGAAGTCAAAATTGGTGAAAAGGTCAATTTTGCATAATATGAATTTTTTTTTCATCTGATTTTTATAGTTTTTTTTTCCTTATCATTTGGGCTTCAAACATGGCGATTCTTATTTCTTATTAGCTGATTGTGAAAATGTTTTCTTGCCAATTAGAAAAAAACTTGACAGGAAACTTGTTTGGAAGGTCCTTTGCAAAATTTCCTTGTTTTATCCTGATTTGACTTTTAACAAGGCTGCCATAGACAATTCTTGTTTCTGATTGGCTGATTTTGAAAAAAGTCTTTACCTTTGACACTAATACTAATGTACACCAAACGAAATTTGCCACGACTTAAGTCAAAATATATGTTAAGTTCAGCTATGAAGTATGCCATGTTATGTATCGTTGGAATTCTAATTTTTTGCCGCAACTTGTCCTGCAGTTAAAATTTCAGTTTTCCCCAGCACAAAAAAATTTCCCATTACCCCTCTATGTTAAATTTTTGACATTGAAAAAATTTGTCTCAAAATGGCATGTTTTCATAGATCAAAATCCTGCTTCAGTGTTAAAACCAGAATATAATTCAACTTTATTCCTAAAACTTCATCTTTTATATGTCATAAAACCTCAAAAAATAAAAATTTTAGCATGTCTTGTTACCCGAGACTATTGGTTGATTGCATCATCAAAACAAAGCAAATTTACAAAGTCGAAAAAATTAATGTTACACCCTATGGGGAAATTTTTTATTTGAAGTTGAAATGAATTTTTAGCTACAGCTTCAGCTGCGGCAAAAAATTAGAATTCCAACAATATATAATATGATATATTTCACTGTAAAATTTTTTATACAGGTTCGGTTTTGTTGTGGCATACTATAGTCAGCCTGAAGTCAGAATACTGTTGGCTATAATCTTAACTCAGTATGTACAAAATCCAGCTCAGTATGTCTCTCATACAAAGCTGGGTTCACTGGTATCTCTTGTTGTATCAAATATTAATTGAATTTTTAGCAACATTCAGTCAGTGGATAAGTCAATTTTTGGAGTAATGATGACAGCCTCCGTGTTGTAATGGTTAGCGTGCTTGGCACGAGTGTGGAAGGTCGGGGGTTTGATCCCAAACCTGGTCAAACCAAAGACAATAAAATTGATATTTGCTGCTTCTTTGCTAAGCACACATAATTTAGTTGTAAGAGATAAGGCTTGTCGGCCCAGAGTCAGAACAATGTGTGTGGGTAAAATGGCATGTCTTTTTGAAGACTGTTGCTTTCGTGAGCTAACATGTTAAAAATCTGTCTCAGGAAGTCGGTCTAGTACAAAGCAGAGTTCATTCATCATCATCCTTAATATGCTCTTGTCCTGAATATGCAGAAAATATTGCCTGCTGCACTTTAAGCACCATTCAATCAATTAATTGTTAATGTTGGACAGATGTGTCTTACAGTCATAGAATTAGTATTTATCTGACACATACAGACAGTTGATTTTCATCTTCTTATGGTTTTAATGTTACAAAACATAAAATTCTTCAACCTTGGTTAAATTGTATTATAAATATAGAAATGATTGGGGTCGGTATCTACAGAGTCATATGGCTGCATTGTCTGGTTAATAAGAAATTAAATGATTTTAATACAGTGGTTAAAGGAAGGCCTGCAGGTGTTAGATAACCAGTTACTGATCATAGTTCCATCATCAGATTGGAAAATTGTGATTATTTTTTAATGAGTTCTGTAATTTCCTGTATTTGATAGACCATAAAGTGTCTTGAACAATTAAAATTACATCTCCCCAGTTTTATTTTGATAACAAATTGGATTGTGTTGTCAAGGCTGTCATAAATTGTGTGGGAAAGTAATTATATGGATATTTAATTAATCTTTAAAAAATTATATAACAGTGATTTTACATTAATGTTGTTGAATACCCAATTCCTCACTTCGGCTTCTAAGTTTTTAAAAAGCGACTTTTTGGAAAAATGGGTTTTTTGGTGATATTTGAAAGGAATTATGTAAAACAGAAAATTCTATTTCATTATGTCTTTCATTTTCAGATAAATTTTGTTCGTGATTTTTGACTTGGCTGCGATGAGAATCACAATTATAAGGGATATTATAGTGATACAAAATTCCAATGATGACAACATCAACCATGAAGTTTAAAGGACAAGGGTCGTTAAGGCCCATTTTTTGCCCAAGAATTTGGCTAAAAAATGAAAGTTGACTAATATCTATTATTGTCCCCCGCCTTTCGCGAAAGCAGGGGACTATAGAATTCGCAGTTTCGTCATTCCGTCATTCCGCAACTTTAAAACCACTGGTCCGATTTGAACCAAACTTACACAGATGGATGGAATATAGAAGGGAAATCACTCTACCAATTTTGAG
>JAULBM010000023.1:2924066-2946558 GCA_032357055.1 Geukensia granosissima | reverse complement strand
GATGAAGAACAGCAATCAAAGCGCTGTTCCTTTGCTTGGAATTTACTTGTACACAGAAGATTGTCGTGTCATGAATATTAACACCATATCCCCCCTTTTATCTGCTTCAACCAATAATAAGGTACATTTTATCTAATGCTTACAACAAGATCTATCTTTAAGCGTAGGGATTTACATGTATAGTTGCTGAATGCTCTATCTTTAAGCGTAGGGATTTACATGTTTAGTTGCTGAATGCGTAAGGTACTATGTATATAGCCGCGACATGAGTGCCAGGCTAATATAACAGGCAAAAGGACCATTCTATTTTGCTTTGTTAACCACTTGCAAAGAATATGCGCAAATTTTCAACGGGTTTTATTTATTGTGCCTCTCGCTTTAGACTGAGGTGTAAATGAAGATATAATTTCAAAAGGGATAACATAAAGATCTTTTCATCAAAGTTTGGTTTGCACTCGTTAAGCAGTTTAAGACAGGAAACGCTTTTTTCCGCGCTGCAGTGGTCTTTTTTAAGCTCATATTTTGCTTCGGTGGCCATCTTGATTGGCGGATTGGATCAATGCACCCAATTCTTACAAAAAGCCACCCAAAAAATTATTGTACTTCTACATGTTTTTTTGCCCAAATTGGCCGAAATGTTTCGGAAAAGAAGGCATTTGACCCTCTGTTAAACTATATCAAATGGTGTCATCTGATTTATTGTGTAGGGACCCCTCTTTCAGTTAGCTTTCTCATACGACTTCCATCTTTGTTAGACGGGAGTAACGTTATACTTTTGGTAATGGCGACCATAGTGTGTGGTCATGTGTATATTATTAAGGCTTTGGCGCAACTTATAGAACTTTTGGTGATTTTCACGTTTTGGACGGCTGTCATGAACAATTTACGTTTTGGATGGCTGTCTAATAGACAATTAAACCAGATCTCTTTTTTTCTATTGTGAACTTAATTATAATTTTACAGAGAGATTTTTAACGGGTAAAAATATTTGATATATTTTTTCTTTTTTAGTAGCAGCGACCATTTCGGTTTTTGGGCTGACGAAGAAGATTATTAGTTTTTATTTTTTTTTTAGGTTTTATCTTTTAGTTTGTTTCAAATTGTCTTGTCTCTTTGGACTACGCACTTTTAATGTCTCACATGCATGGTATTCTACACTGGACATTCGATAATGGATATTCCAATAACTATTCCACCAAGGCTTGGTTCAGTTAGAACCAACAGTTTCCCGAGAGTAGTATAAATGCTGGCGGAAAACGGTGTCTGAGGTTAGCTTAAAATTGTAAAGTATCATCAATGGCATGGGTATTTAAATAAAAAAAAACATTTATTTTACTGTTTACTTAATCATGATCAACATTAGGACAATAAAACTGAACTTTGAGCAAAGTTCTAAATATTAAATATCAGGATGTGCCATGGCACACACAAGTTTACAAAGAGAAATGTGCATTTCATAAACAAAAATGAGCTAAAAACAATAATAATTTGATACAAAAAATAATTTACCCTAAATTAATTTATTTACCCTGATTAAGCTGTACAATTCATAAAAACAAGCATGCATATAAAAATATTACTTTAATCTCAAAACTACAACAAATCTTAGATCTACTATTTGAAACTATTTAAGGGAGCAGTCATTCAATATTTTAGGGGAATGGAATCCCGTCTTATTTTTCGGCACGCTTGCACACCTATATCTTTCAATCTTCAACGGCACTACTTTTAATCCTGGTATATTGCCAACCTGTCTGTCTTCTTCACAAATTTGATTCTGCCTTTTTTATTCATCATAATTGGCATTTTATTCATATTCATTCCATGTCCCATACTTGTCAAATTGTTGCTCCCTAGATGTTTAATGAAATGATTCCAAGCCGGCATATGAGTTCCGATATCGAACAAAAGTGTTAAAATATTTTACCTGGTTCTGTTTATTTTTTGGTAAATTGCTCGAGACAAACATATTTTTGATACAGGCTTTCAAACAAGTTCTTTCTTTGTCCAAGCATATAAATGGACATGTTTTTTGTAAAAGACGAACTTGAATAAATATAGCGAATTTTTATTTGCAATTAGAGCAATTCAAGGAGCAATGTCTCATCAGTAGCATTAAATCAAAACAAAGGAAAGTCTAGATCTTAACATTCTAAACTGAACTATAAAAACAAATTGAAACACGCGAATGACAATACACGGTTAAAGTCTGATGTACTGTGTTCATGATCGCGGCTAAATATTTGTGTAAAACTTTCATAGAAAAACTGGCTGAACATAATAAAATGGTGGAGTTATTTTTTTCGTTTTTTTCAAAAATATCCAACTTAATTCATAATTATCAGAAATAGTATTTTATCGAGGCAAAGGCTTATGGCTTATTCATCATTTTATTTACGATTGTAAAGCCCTACGAAACAAAAGCACAGAATGACACGGAAAAAAATTTTCTTGAAATTAACACATACAACAAACAACTTGTTTATCCCTATTCTGCTTGAATAAAATTACACTGTATTAAACTATCAATTACAATGTATAATTTTACACCAAAACTCCAAACCTGTTAAAAATCAAATGTCAAAAACCAGTTAATGTAAAATAGACATATATTATATCAGAAAATCATTTCTTAAGTTAAAAACCACGTCAGTTGTTGGACTTTAATAGATCGGTGCATGATCGTGCATAACAACCAGACATCTGTACCTTGCTGACATTTGACCCCAAAAATGATTGGTGAAACAATCTTAAAGCACTTGAACCCAAACATAAAAGGTCAAAAACGTTTTATTTTTTTTGTAACAGAGATAAAATGTTTAAGAATTCTTGTAAGTTTGTGCCATCTTTAGAATGCGATAATAGATACCAATTTAAAATAATAAGTTTTGTTTGGTTGTTAAGGTCATTTAGTTAAAATACCTGAAAAATAACAGATTACTTTCAGGATAAAACAAAATGTTGGAACCACTTAAAATTGCACAAAATTTCAAAATATAATTTATAATTAACGAATAAAAGAAATTAAGATGTCGTTAGAGAATAATAATATATATTTAAAAACCATGGCATAAGGGCAATAATGTATTTGTATTGCCAAATTTCACGCTAACTTAATCACAAATTAATGGAGATACTGCTAAATCGCCGATTGATTGGTTTTATTTCAAACATCTGAGCTAGCACGCGATTCAGTGTCTTTTGATCGGGCCATTCTTACGTCAGAGCCTAGCTTCATAGAACGGACACTCTTTCAATTCATACATATTTCAAAATTTTTCGACAGATGTATATTTTTATATAATGAAGATTTAAATTGCTCTTGGTTAAATGACGATCTAATGACCACTCATGGGCATATAAACTTTCTCACAGAATGGTCATTCCACGTGCCGCGGTCACACCTCATTAGATTATCGCGCTAATTTTAGTAAATTATGAATTTTACAACATTCTCGCGGCAAAATTTAACTCCCTCAAAAGCGATAAGATCTATTTGTCTTAATGCAATATGTCAATTTCCAACAATAAATTTTCATCAAAATATTCGCACCATTGAAGTATAAAAAAAACTTTATTTGTGATAACTTGCATTGATCACGTATACACTGATTTGTGTATTCTGATATTGATTGAAGCATTACCTTTCCTCAAACAGTTATGCAGTAAAAAAAGCAATAAAAAATCAAACATTATTTACTTTTTCTTACTTAAAGTACAAATTACCTATTTGACAATATTTAAATTCAGTATAATTGGCATTTTCAATAAAGCTTTCAATTAGTTTCCAGGTTTTTTCCTGCAAAGTCATCTGAAAGCAGTTTCTCAATCAAAAACAATATGAAAATCGATTACATAGCAATCAATGTAATCGTCTTTAAATTGACACATCCCGCAGTGAATATAAAATTGACACATCCAGCAGTTAATGGCAAATTTAATTCCTATTCGCTTACAAGTGTAGAGTATAGAAGAGATTATCAAATATTTGTTTTCAGCTAATTCCAAAATCATAAAAAAGTATATCACAATTATTTTAAGAATAGTTTCAGTGGAAAATTGAATGACGTGAAATTTTATTATGTTAATTTTTGTTGTCACAATTGCTCCGTTACGACAGTTGATGTTTTTTTCAACCCGATTTTAGTTGATGATTTAATCCTTAAAATTAATCGTTTATGTCTTTACTACTTCAAGCAATATTAATTTGAGTTGCTTAACATCTTCCTTATAAACGAAGGTCGGCAGAAAATCTATAGATAAGGCACAAACATTGCATTTTGTTAGTCGAGAATGCATTTTGAAGCTAGAAGTTACAAGAAAAAAACATGTAAATAAAGCACTGATGAACGAGATTACTAACATATCACTATATAACATTCAATTTTCAATGCTTAAGGGAAGTCGGAGAACAATTTTCTTAATTTCACTAGTGGAGATAAGTGTTCGTGAAATATTACAAAACTCTTCTATTTCAATTACAGGATGGTCTATCAGATTCCAGAGCACGCAATTAAGACATTATCACCTCCTGGTCGAGATTAAATAAACTATTTCCACTTCCATTTACGGACGACTCATTCAGAATAAAAACATGACTGATTCGGCAGAGATTTTCTATTTTGTGTATATATTTTCTGTTATGTTTGAATGAGTAAAATTGATTCTAATACAAGTAACGAAAATATTCATTCTTCATGCAAAGTGCTGTTAATTTGTCACTGAGCAAATTTAAAGATACCAGGTTCAAGTTACAACAAAATAATGAAGTTATTTGTGTTAAAAAAAGACTCCCTACTAATAAACTACATAAAATACTAATTTCCATTCACAAATTTTCTTCAAAAATCAAAACAACATTTGATAAAAGATAAGTTTTACCCGTACAATGCACTCCTCTCGTCTCGTTTCAGGGTAACTAAAAGAAACAGAACTCTTTATAAATGAGTTAACTTAGGTACATAATCATATTGTCCCTGAGCGTACGAATTTACATTGTTTGAACACGGAATCTGGGACGGATACATTTGTCCATACGACATCACCGGATCTGCAGTGTCCATTACCGGCATGTCGTGGTATAATTGACCATGTGAATTGTTCATATAATGACTATTGTACCCTCCCCCATGATTAGCTTGTTGTTGCCCCATTGTCATGTACATTTGAGATGCATGCGACACCATGGATGAATTTGAATTAATTCCTGGTGACAAAGATGGCTTCATAGTCGGTGAATGAGGGTTTGACTGACCATACTGCTGAAAATGATGTCCATTATCAGTATAATGTCCTCTCATTTGATCCAGGTTCATCTGAGGACTAGGCCCTGGCGGTGACCTCTCCTGGGGTCGTTGTTGAGTACCGAGAGATGTAAGCTGTGGAGTAGAACCATGAGAAAGACTATCCGGGGTCAATTTTCCTCCGCAATCACTTCCCAATCCGTCAGGTCCCATAGATCCTTGGCTATCACTCTCCGATCCGGACATATTTCCATCTTTCCCATTTTTGTCAGAACCTTTATGCCTTTGTTCTTTTTTAAACTTCATTCTACGGTTTTGAAACCAAATTTTTATTTGTCGTTCTGTAAGATTAAGTAAAGCCGCCATTTCTATTCTTCGTGGACGACAGAGGTATCGGTTAAAATGAAATTCTTTCTCTAATTCTACGAGTTGAGCACTTGTATAGGCGGTCCGAGCTCGTTTGGTAGGTTCTAAAAATAAAAATATAATTTTATCTACAAATATATTTGAACACATTTTCATTTTTCATATTCTTCCTATTCGTGATTACTAAATGAGAAAATTCAAAAAAATTTCAGGGTTTAGACTTTGCCACCATCCCATTAAATTAGCAGATAAGTTAACATATTTAGAAGTATGGTATAATGCGAAGGTATCTGAATAATGAAATATAAATTTATTTTGACATACTTGTATATATTTCAATGTTCATACTTGTACCTTTTAAATATTTGAAATTTATTTAATCATTTCGGGTGTCAATATATTAAATATTTTTTTTAAAAACTAAAATTATAATTTTATACAAAATTTATTAATAAATGGGTCGGAACTTATTTCAAACTTCATGGATTGCCGAGTATAAAGTACAAAAGAAAGAAAATAACATTTTGATTCATATGTGTTAATGCATGTCGCACAAAATAATAAAAATATCTGACATCAGGGGTAAACAAAAGATATTATATCTTTTAAATAGTTTAAATTAAATTTTAGCCTGGTTTTTCTTCAATGCTTATTATCCTGTACATTATATATAATTAACAAATATACCTATTTATGTTATATAAAATTGTGAAGCCTAAATATTCTGCATTTCTGCAGGAATTTTGTCTGAAAAAATATTTGACAAAGTCTGTATACGTCCCTGGCTAAGTTTCTGGGAAAACGGAGGTTAAGCCATATCTTCAACTGTCACATGTCGAATACAAATTCCAAATATATTTCACATATTGACCAAATATGGCTTTTATACTTAAATTAAAAAATATTTTGGCTACCAAATTGAATATATTTTGAGTTAACATAATGTCATTGGGTAAAGTTACAAGTCACAAGTTACCCGCTTTAACGTTGAATCGGTGTAAACAATATTCAGTATAATACCAGTTGAACTAAATGTATTTCTTTGTACTTTATACGGACCGTAGCAAGAAAAAAAATCTGTTTTATTTCACATTATCATAAACATTCATCTGACACCTTTAATAATATGATAAAATATTTGTGTTCAAACGTCACAGCATGGAAGAAATATTGAGAGAAAGATTTTTTTATATTTTAGAAAAATGCGTTAGTAATTTTCTGGCTTACAAAACTAAAATTCATCAATGTTATAGAAAATTATATTAATTTAGCAGTTCATACAAAGTAAATTGTATTAAAATACACAATAAGATATTATGGAATCATGGTTGATATTTTATCAATTTTATTTATTCAAATTTTACACTGAGATTTTCGAAAATCATTCGTACTTTTCAACTTTTCAGTGTTTTTTTAATTTGTATTTTCCATTAATGTTGAGACCAATTAGTGAAATTTATCTCTTATTAAAAAAACTGAGAAATTAAACAAATTTACCTTATAAAAACAATTAACATTAAATTCCAAAGTTCGGAAATTTGCATAAATTTATAAACTTTATATTCTGTCGCTTTAAGATCGCTCATGACAAATCAGTTGAATGGGCAAATTACGAGACAACCTGGTCTTGTTACTGCAATTCTAATCCAAATTAAAACATGTAATTTGAAAATTTGGAAATTTGCAGGAGTTTATCAACTTTATATTGTGTCGCTTTAAGAATCAGTAGAATTGGCAAATTACGTAGACAATCTCGTCTTGTTACTGCGATTCTAATCCAAATTAAAACCTAATTATATCATCACACACAAAAAATACGCAAAAAGTATCTGCTTTGAATCCCAAAAGTACAATTAATTAATGATCCACGTATTGATTAGGTCTGCTTAGTGTCTGTCAACAAACAAACGTAAATTGGTGAGTGTTTTATTTGAAACTGCACACATCATTACAAATTTGACGTGGAACTTTTTTTATGTTTGATGGGTCATTTATCACCGTAATCAAATAAAACACTTACCCGACATCTGCGAGCTTGGAGCAGTCGTCTGCGAGTTTTGTGCGCGTTCTGAAGGTGTCGGCTGCTGCTGTTGCTGAGGTTGTGGATTCTGGCGCTGTTTTGAGTTTTGCCTGCTTTCAGTCATCCAAGGAAATATTTTGCTTGGTTTTCCAGTGGAATGGCTAACAGGTGAATTTCCTGGTGGAATATTCTGGTTCTGATAATACATATTATTCGCATAATCCTCATTGCATTGCGGATTTTTGTAGTCTGATCCACCAGTAGGAATATAGTCATTTTGGATAGCACAAGGTCCTGGTGGATAATATTCCCCTCCGGTCGGAGAGGGGGTTGCATGTCCAAAATTAGGTTCATAGACATATCCACTGTCCCCCGGAAAATAGTGGGGAAAATTTTGTGAAGGATTATAATAAGCTGTCTTATGCATCTCAGTGTTTGTAAAATTTATTGCATTGCCTCTAACCGACATGTTATGATACCACAAATCATTTCTACAATCATCTGTTTGATTAGTCATGTGACATATAATCTGACCAATCAATTGTCAGCTTACTCCTCTGTTAAAATTGATGATCTGAAAAATAGAAATAAAAACATTCTGGATACCGAGTGTGAGTGTATTGTTGTTTCAAATTTAAAGCCATAAATTTCGCATCAATTGTTGACCTTCTCATATTTTTCACATAAATTATCTTTAGTTTGACAAACAATCAGGTTAGGTTCATTCATTCTTTCCAATAGGGTATTCTATCCTATGTCCACCTTACATAACAAACCA
Organism: Geukensia granosissima; assembly: GCA_032357055.1. NCBI lineage: Eukaryota > Metazoa > Mollusca > Bivalvia > Mytilida > Mytilidae > Geukensia > Geukensia granosissima. The sequence goes on along the minus strand of JAULBM010000023.1, from coordinate 2,938,151 downwards.
CGTAAATATAGACTACTAGTCCGGACCGAAGCCTAGCATTTAAATCAAAACTCCACATCAAATTAAACCGATTTCTATAAAAACAGGATACAATTAGATAACTTGGATTTGTTTCTTTAAAATTAGAAAATTGGATTTCGATTAAAGTTTGCCGTTTAACAGTTTAAATAATTCTACATTGAAATTCATTTAAATTTAGAAAAATAAGTCAGAATTTTTAAAAGGTGAGTTTGTCGAAATTAGGCCTAATACATTGACAGAAAAAGGCTTGACTGAGTGATCAAAGAAATTTTTTGAACGTTTTCTTTTATAAAGAACTCGTCCCCAATAAATGAATTTCGACTTATGCATAAAAACGACGGATTTCAGAACGTGCACAGAAATAAAATTTCTTTGAAGTAACATTTGACTAATTATGTAAAATATAAATTTTAACAGTGTTTAAATGTTTTATGATGAAAAACTTTATTTTTTAAATGTTTCAATTCCTCGTTTTTATTCTTTTTATTTTTAATAACTTTGATAAAATCTACTACAAATGAACTATAACAATTGTATAGAATTGGAAACTTTTCACCACATTAAAATTAATCATTTTTGTGTATAATATTTAAAGTCTACACTTGTCATTTTGAGCTGGCCGTAAGGAGTGTGTAATATGCCCTAAATTTATAACTTTCAGCCGCTTCTTGTCGAAAATTGCAGGTGCGGTCCCTTTGGCCTATTTTTTCATATAGAACGAAGTTTCAAAATATTTTGCTAATAGGAATGGAACACAACCAATTTACCAATTACAAGAAACTCCCATAAATAAAAAAGAAAGTTCATTAACTCATTCTCTTACTTGTCTCTATTGCTCTACAGGGAGACCTCAGACATAGTAACCCCATTGTCATTCTACATTAACATGCTTGCGCTGCTTCTATTAAAATGCCTCATGCCTATCATGTCCATTTCAAAATTACCACGTGAAATGGACACCTGTGTTGCACAAGCATCAATTTATTAAACTAATAATCATTAACGATAAAAGGAAGTAACTTTACTTTATGAATCCACCAAAATTTATACCGACTGGGTTAAACCTGAAATAGCTACTTTGTTTACTTTTTTAAAATACATTATCATAGCAATATTTGAAAGAGTTTTATGTTTGTCAGGAGGCTTTTGATCTTTGACTCAGAAGACTCAGTTAAATTATCTTGAATCATTTTTTCGGTTTTTAAAGAAAAAAGTCATCGTCAATTTACATTGAAATAACAAGCTGAGATAGTAAGTTAATTTATAAACACCATCAAAACATTGTTTGTCTTGCTTTTTGCTTTTTTGCGGTTCTTTTAAAAAGTAGACTGGCGTTGTTTGCATTTCGTGAATTCTGGGCACAAACAATAAATTCAGTTCAGAATCTGGTTTGGTAGGTAGCCACACAAATATGCAAGAAAATGTAAAAAAGGCAAATTCCATATTTTTTTACATAATGATAAGCTGTACTGATAAAAGTTTCATTAATATTAAGTCAAATAGTTGTATCTTTAAAAATACGAACTAGCTACAAAGCAACCGAGGCTCCCCGCCGTATACTCTAATTCAGGTTTATTTCAATATCCAATATATAACTCCATTAAAAACAAAACAAAATGAAAAATGCAGGCTTGGTATCGTTTTTTGTTGTTGATATACCTTTTTAGATATATTTTGCAAATGTGATTATAAGCCTTTATTTAGTTGACTTTTGCGAGGTCAGTATATCCAAAATATTTACATATGCTTTGTCTATGTTCTATATTATTTGTCTCTCCATTATCTTAGTCGATTCGAGCATTTCACAATAGACATGAGGTTCCATCTAATCCTGCTCCTAAAGTTATTTTTGGGTAGGTATATCTAGCGAACATGCATTAATTATATGCATGAATTTCACATATGCCGCCGATGCTACTTCACAAATTCAATTTGATTACCAATAGATGATACAAGAAAAGTAAAATTCAATCAAATGATTTGATCAAACTATATACCGATAGAAAAAAAAATCAAAATTTTGGAAACTCTTAGATCTGAACTGTTAAAAATATGGAATTAGCATCTGCGCTGGCGCAATTTCTCCAACGACATCGAACGTGGATTTGATGTCATGAAAATTTCGGCGCTATTCATATAAAATCAACGTTATATTAGAATTTTATTTTTTTTTATTCAAGTGTGACGATTTATATTTACCTTAGACCAAATTCATCTAATTTATTTTTTTTACTTCATGCTGTGGATTTTTTCTGTATGAGCAATGTCAGATAGAAACAGACCTAATGTGATTTACAATACACATACTATTTAGTTATATGTCAGCCAAAATAAGTAGTAATTTTTATTTACACCATATTTTGGTCCTGAAAATAAACATTTAGATAAAATAAGTTGTAAACAATGCACATGGATGAAAGGGATGTAGTTTCAATGTTTTTGTGGTCATTTGATTAAATGATGCATGTACTTGAATTGGCATGTGTATGTATGATTTCTGTTTGACGGGGCTCAATAATGTTAGTATATTGGCATTTACTGTAGTTCTGCTTGCCGGCATTTGTAAATCATTTCAATTCAAAAAGAAGTCCATGAACGACATTTTTGTCAAATTAAAAAACAAAACGAAAAGCAATAGAACTTTTAATGTTAAAATGTCTGGAGCCTTGTATATCCTTATTATTCAGTATATCACTCCAACACGTTTTAGAATAAAAAAGTCACTGAGGCAAAAATTTAATCTTCTAAATTACAGCAGTATTTAATCAAATTAAAGATAAAACCAATGTTCTAGGGGCATGTTATACAATAGAACATATTTTGTTTACAACATGGTTGATTCCATAGATTGAATAGCTGAATCAAATTCGTTCATAGTGGATACGCATAATGTGTCTGTATTTATAAAATATAAGTACAAACTTTTTTAACAAATGGAAGCAGAACGATCGACACTGGTAATGTTTGTGTTGGAATTTACCGCTCCAGAAATGCAACGGAATGCTGGGAACGTCATTGTCCTGATTGGTTTTATTGGCCATGACGTCATTTACGAGGGAATACTGTGGTAACGCAATGTATTTTATGAGAACAACTTGAATGTCTGAATCGGTTCATTGAAAAGCCCCATTTTCAGTAAAAAATCCTCCTAATTCAGGTATTTGTTTAATTATGAACCGGATCGGACAATGAGTAAAAAACCTGTGTTTCCGCTAACATGCTTATAGCAGTGACTAATCTCTGTAGGTAAAGCAAAACATTTCGGAATTTTTTACCTGGTTTGTTTTGGAAAGCACTTTCAGACTTTGAAAGTGGTTGTCAAAATGACCATAAAACTTTTGGGTTGGCACAAGAAATATACACGATCGATATATGGTTAGCGAAAGTTGTTTTAGGGGAGGTGACCCTCTCATAAGTATTCTCTGTTAAAATAACGTCCTTTAGCTTAATACTGCAACAAAAGCGAGAGTTTCGTGAATGATCAAGCCTGTTTTTAGCTCCTTTTATATACAATGTATTATCGAATGCATGATAACACGATTTAATGTGACGAAAAATAGCTTACATTTTTGACGTGAAAATGGTAAATAAAATGAAAAAAAACTGTAAAAATTTCACAATAAAACAAAATTTTACAAAGTAACGTATAGTGCATGCGTTGTATAGACATGATACAAACAAACGTTACAGTATTAATATATTTTGGTTAGAAAATTCAAATTTGCTTATATACATATCGTCGTACCCGAACATTTATGTTCAGTTTGTGAACCGTTAAACGCGCGATAATTTGTACACGAATATGGAATACTTCAAATCAGCGTACATTCTATGAACTTGAGTAAGGAAATTGCCTATCAAATGAGAATCAAAATTATATCATAGCGTTTGTACACCTTACGATCAATTTCACCTTTTGTTAATTGTTGTGAAGTATTACCGTATAATTTGCATATTTTCTTTGTAACTCGCTCTTTTGTTAGAAGATAAAAGACAAAACACGGGAAAAACGGAAGAACAAAACCTGCAACAATAAAACAGTTTTCTTGTCAATAGGCAAACCACTGGCTCTCAAAGTGATTAAATTTGTATTAGCGACAGCAATTACCGAATTTGAAAAAAACAATCTGAGGAAATTCTTAACGCCACTTGTAGCATATAATTGACGAAATTCCTGTAAAAACCCATTTCGTTTGTAGTTTTCTGCACTTTTAATTTATTAAACTGATTAAAGACAATCCCTGATGTTTGATACTTTATCCTGCAGTTCTATTTAGCTTCCATTTTACGAAATACGGGATTCATACATTTTCTTGAATTGGCCATTATTTTGCGGTTGCCTTTCAAAAAACGTGTTTGTTTACCAAATCAGACAATGCCAGATCAATCGACGTCGGGAAAGTGTTTGCAAACATGCACTTGACAATTTCAGCAGTGAATATATGATTGATAGCAAAACTATTACTTCTTTTCAAATATGCTTGCTGCATTTCAATATTCTCTTGAGAGTAAATTTCTAAATCTGGCTCTAATTTCATAACAGATTAACTACAGTCATCACTCATTGCATGCAGTCTTTAAACATGTCAAAAAGTCTTTCCATTTTATTTGTGGTTTAGTAAAGACAAGATTCGAACCACAGATTCGCTGGTACTTGAAAAACGAAATGGATTTTGAAACCTCCATAATATATTCCAAATTTAAGCCGACAATAAATATACAAAATACTTACAAAATAAAGGCTATTTTGAAATGACAAAGGGTCCTTCAGTACGTTGTTCTAAACTGAAGGGACGCTAGTCAACACATGAAAATATTCGTATCAGAAAGTCGTAAATCATGTTTGACATTTTCTGGAAAATGTGAATTAAATGTGGCCCTTCAAGATTATAGACAGAAGACAGTTCAGTACAATAGCCTATGACATCATAACTGAAACCGTGTATAATTTTAGAATCGGATCAATTCTCATCGGTTTTTATAAGTTATAGATTGACATTTTTGATAGTTTTATGACATTTACATCCTGGCATTGTTTCAAGAATTGACAAGAATTTACAATTGCTCTTCCTTAATCATGTTAAGCAACAGTAGTGAAAGCGAATTAACTTAAAAAATAGTTTGAGCTAGGCAAACGTGTTATAAGATAACTACTAAAAGCAAGTAATTTCTTAGTATTGAAAGTCGAATCAACTTTGGTTCAATTATTCTAATTTTTAAGATATGAACAAAAATACACACGATGTTCGGAGTAAAGCAACAATGGAACATGTAGAAGTTTAAAATCGGCTGACATTTGGTTGATGGCTGTCTTATTGACTATCATGCCACATATACTTTTATAAATAAAACGAAATTCACAAGTTACAAACCGAGCTACACCACATCTCTTTTTGCAAAACTAAAAATAGTCAAACTTCAAACAAAAACGGTGAAAATTGTGGGAAATGGATGGTTTTGTCATTGGGAGCGAGTTCTAACCAAATCGTATAATTCTGAATGAAATAGTGATAGTCACAGAGTTTTACCCTAAACAAAATCCAAATTATCAAAGAAAGTGAAAGCTTTGCTTCTGATAATTCTGGTCTGGAATTCTAATCAACGGACTCAGATGGTTTCAGTTTGTTTTTCCAGTATGCTCTTTGTTACAATCAAAACTTGAAAAAGTATACAGAAAAAACACTTCAAACTCTGTGCAATATCTGCTAAGCTGGTATTTCTTTAACTCGTTTCACGGTTACTGCGCGTAACGTCAATTTTGGTATCATGCTATTCTCTTCCTAATATCAAAGGAGGCAACCTGCTGCTACAGGAGCTATTTTTTAATCTAGAAATATGTCATTTGTGAAATATAACGTTACACCATAATCTGTAAAATATGTTTTTCTAAGTAGCTGTTGATGCCGAACCTTACCCGAACATCTGTATGGTGGATTCCGTCAGTTTGACAAATTGAATTCTAGAAGTATTGCAGAATTGGTTGATGATATTTACGGCGTTTTTCATAATTCCAGACATAAAACTGCATCTGAAGAGCTTAGTTTTGACAGGGGGCCATTTCTGCACTTTGCTTTCCCCTTTTAACAATATATACTAATACATTAACTAAATTAAGCGATAATTTGAAGAATTTATTGTCTAAAAACTAGACTGATAATTTAACGGTTTCATGTACTTTAACAAATTCGAATAATAATAAAGTAGAAATATATAGCTGTTTGGGTTATTTTTTATTATATATTAATTTATTGCAAGAATATAATAGTAATTATTTTATCTAATAATATTATTAAAAAGAAAAAATTTGGAATCAAACCGTTGAAACATCACATCAAATTACCAAGAATATTCTGATGTGCCTTTCATTAGGCACTGATTTCCCAGTATCTGTTTATTTTAGTTATCTTATATTGTACACAGATGCATGTTGCATGATCAAAAGTATGGAGGTTTGTAGATATCACACCGAATCGCCTTACATGAACAAAACTGAGTCTCGTTTTCTCCAAACATTTAAATCTATTGCTAAAATTCTAAAACACTGAAAATACGGAAAGGCCTCGAAAAGTGAAGCACTAAGCAGTTGTTTGGCTTCCCATTTCAATTTGTTTGCATTTGAGTACTTCTTTTGATATTTTCCTTTGTTTCGGTTCTAACGCTACTGATGAGAGGTTACTCCTTGAAATGTACATATAGCATACATAAATTTTCCATATTTATTTAACATTGGCAATTTTGTATTTTGTAATATCTAACGAAAACATAAAATATAGACGCATTCGAATTCAGTATTAAATTTGCGTATTTTTTTCTGCTATAAAGAGAACAATGTGGAACGACAATGACGCTAATCAGACAGATTCTAGAAGACAATTCGTGTGTCGTACGCCCAAAGACAGTTGAATTGGTTTGGTAACAGCGTTTACGGCATATACAAGTCTTGCTTTTTATACGATGAAAAGCTCATCCATCATATAGTCACGACAATAGTTACTGAAGACAATAAAGTTAACCTGACAACCTCTACTTGGTACAATAAAGATCCTGTCTTCTAATTATGACAAATAGGCAAATGATACAGGCCCGTGCCGGAGAAAATCATAGCTCTCTTTGTCTAAACTAGATCCATTTGTTTTGGGGTCTGTAAATAGAGGAGAGAATTAACTTTCTTTAATCTAGAGTCCATATTGGATTAGAATATTATATGACAAAGAGAACGTTGGAGAGAATCTGCTTTTTTGGTTTGATAAGCTATTGAAAATTTGTGAAGTGAGAAATGAAGATAAATGACTCCTCAAACATTGATTGGTGACTTGGTTAATGAATTAAATAAAGTCTAACTTTTTTCGGGTTTGTCAAATTGTGCCAAAGTTTGTAAAAAATAAGTCTCTGAAAGATGTCTATTCCCCCTTGATTCGCAGTGTTTATTTGAAAGTTAATTTGTTTTCAGAAATATTCAAAAAATATCTCCGCTTTATCATATAACAAACTTAATGGTTAAATGATATATTAGGAAAGTAATTTCATCTTTGTTTTCTTAACAAAATAATTTAATAATTGATTTTGCAGGTACATCCATCTGTATTTTACAAATGAAATAACAATATTGGTAAATTAGTTTGACAGTCTTAAGGCAAAACGAGAAATTTCTTTGAGCTGGAAACGTGAATAATATAAAATAAATGTAGAAGAAAATACGTCCTATTCCTTTCATTGGGCTGACTTCCTTGGTATCTGTATGATATAGCTGTATTGACTTTATTCCTACTTCAATTCACTTTGTAGTTTATGATAATATATATTCTTGCTTCATGCAGTTTTAAAAGTACACGTAGTTGTAGATTTATAAATTGATACGTGTGGAGATCTCGGCCATGATTTCTGCTCCAACACCTTTAGCCAAAAATACTTCTCATGTTTTAATGAGAAACAAGATATCATCTATTCGGATCAAGTAATTCTCCCATAAATGTCAAATTTGAAAATGTTAAAATTTTCACCAAAAATATATAAAGACTTGTTGATGTCTATGAAGAAAAATATCTAAATTTTAAATACATCAGAAAATATATTAAGAAATCATTTAAACATTGTAGATATTATTAAAACATGTTTTATTATCGGTCTTTATAGCTTTGCTTGAATATTTTTCATTTTAAGTAAAATATTTTACACAAAGTTTTCCATGGAGAAGTTTTACAAACTCTGTAGTGGTAGTGAAGCATTAAAATGATTCTGTTTATCCCATATCTTTTTAAATCGTCAGTTTCAAATTCGATAAATGCACCCAACTGCTCTTTTACAATAGGTTTTACTTTTGAAAATAGAAACCGTTTGTACTTGATTTACGATCGCCTTTAAATCAAAACTATTGGTATCCTACCAGCAAAAATTTACCAGTCTACAAAAGAGCAGTTAAATGAAATTTTCTACTTAAATTGTAATAAAATAACACTTTACATGAAAGTGAGTGTGAACTGAATCGCCATAAACCTTTCTCCGTCTGATTTATTATCCTTATATTTCAAACGCATCTGCGAATAGGATCTCGTATATTAGAATTATCAGATATTCTGAAATGCCGGATGGGGAATGCAACTTGGCACGTGGGGAAGTTGATTAATGTTTTTCAGATTTCTACCGTATTTAGCAATAATGAATGTACTATTGTTATAATGTGATTACTTCGTGTTAGTATAAAACTTTTGCAGTTTTTTATAAAATATAAATCAGATTTTTCTCGCATGTTATATTATACACAAATTTTAGTTAAACGTATCCGTTGTCTGTTACAACAAATTAAACAGTCAGTTCAGGTGAAAATATCAAACAACTCTCAAACTATTTTGAACGCTTTGCATTAAAATTCGCATATTTTTTTCTAAACTTTGTCCTTCACTTCATAAGACAAAGTCAAATTATTTTTTTTTATATTTGAAGATATGCTCGCAACAAAGGCGACAAATTAAAGTTTAAGAGAAGCGCGTTAAATTAAACGAAACATTTTAATCATTTAATCACTGAAGACTGTGCATTCCTTACTAGTTAAACTTTATGTTTTGTGGCCAGATGTATAACAGGTAATTGTGACAGCCAGTATATCAGTTTTTAATACAATTAATTATAGTAATGGGAAACTTATAAAACATGCATGATATGAATCTTACTTCTTCCAGTATCAGAGTATCTGACCCGTGGATGCCGTCAAAACAGATACATCTTCTGACAATGTGGCAGAAAAGTTACGTAAAACATGCAGATCTTGGCACGTATATACGTCCTTAAAAAATGATGGTTGTTATCCGTGAACTGTCTGCCACTAAGTATTTAAATCAATGTATATGCCAACTTGTCAATTTCACTAATTTCCAGTTAAATGATACAAATACATTCGGTTAAACCTCAAAACTTCATTTCAAATTTGTATCAAAGGAGAACAAAGTAAACAGGATCTAGATGTGTTTTATGCACTTCAGAACGCAGGTGAATTTAAATTTCTAATCCTTTCATAACGAAAAAAAATTCCATTTGATTGTTTTAAAAACCAGCTTCTTTCCAATACTGAGATTTAATCCTTGCTACAAAAACAAATAGCAAAAGATTCTAAATATAAAACTAAGCTTACAGAAAACTTTCATTGAAATGCTCCTCTTTTTACATGCCTTACAGTGAGATATTGGTATTCAACCATAACGGTTCAAACCTCAAAGGTGTACATAACGTATGCAGGTCTGTTTCCCAGATTGTATAAAACGATATCAAAAGCTGGAGTGAGTACGGGAGTGTTGTTTTCATAGACACTGGGATGATAAAAGAAAATATGGAAATATGAAACTGTGATATTTTTAATAGAAAATGTGTTGTTGAAACGGAAATCAGCATGACGCCATATCTTGTCAACAAGTGACATTTCGAGGACAAAGGGAATTAACTCAAAGTCATCTCCAGGTTGCGCTTTTGTCTATACCGGACAATATTTTAGTGCCAAGATAATTACTGTACATTTGTTTAAACGCAGTAAGATGCTTGTCATACCATTTTAATATTATTTACTGTTATATTTCGCATACACTAATTCAGCGATTCAGATTAACCTTCACCTCTCTTGACCAACCAAGAAAATTTTGTTAAAAAAATCATAAAATTTAAAGGGAAATTGATTGCCCCTTCCACTTTAAAACGCCGGTTGCTCACGATTAATGGGATATCAGTTTAGTTTTTGGGACTATCAATATTGAATTTTTAAGAACTAATAAATACGCTTGTCGTTGGATTACCGATACACCAATTCACCTTCGTCATTCATTGAATGCATTAAATGACGTATTAACCAATAAAATCAAACCAAAATAATGACATTCCCAGAATTCAAGTTTGTAATTTAGAAGGTAACAGCTTCCGTTATGTTATGGACTCCAGTTCATTATTGAAGGCCGTAATGGGGCTGGTAAAGTCATTTGGTAGATGCATGGCTGTCTCATAGACAATCACGCCACATCTCTTATTTTTATATGTGTGATAAATGTTATGCCTACCTCACAATATATTGTTTATAGGTAACTAGCTGTTAACCGTTCATCGTATTTTTGTTAGCATTCAACTGCAATATTTTTCACCAAATACTTTTCTCTCATGCAGAGGTTGATACTCCGTATTAGTTTAAAGATGTCGGACTTGTGTTCACTTATATCAGTTAGCCTTGTTGTTTGGTCAGTCTTTGTCGTTGGCCTTGTTGTTTGGTCAGTTTTTGTCGTGCTGCCTTGTTGTTTGGTCAGTTTTTGTCGTGCTGCCTTGTTGTTTGGTCAGTTTTTGTAGTGCTGACTTGTTGTTTGGTCAGTTTTTGTAGTGCTGCCTTGTTGTTTGGTCAGTTTTTGCAGTGCTGCCTTGTTGTTTGGTCAGATTTTGTCGTGCTGTCTTGTTGCTTGGTCAGTTAGTATTTTGCTGCCTTGTTGTTTGGTCAGTTTTTATATTGCTGCCTTGTTGTTTGGTCAGTTTTTATTGTGTTGCCTTTTTTGGTCAGTTTTTATTTTGCTGCCTTGTTTTGGTCAGTTGTCATAACCATGCATATCTTCCATACTGATTAATCCAATATTTTTCTGATTTCAGTTTTCACATTTATTTAGACTTTAGAATTTAGTTCATTCCATTAAATTCATTTTCGATCCATTCCAAATACAAAGATTTACTAAAAGATAACTATGTTAAGAAATTCCAAAGCAAAACATGTGAGACAAGTTTGTTAAACCGTTGACATATCTTTTCAGATTTTGCGCATTGATTGACGCAATCACAAAGAAATTTGTCATATTTTTAACAGATCTGTCATCAGAAAAACAACATTAATTTAAACAGCTGTGAAATCCTCAATACAAATTGTGCTTTTTATTCTCATATAAGATTCCAAGACTGTTATTTTGTCTGCCAAGACTAAGCTATTTATACAACTAGACTAAGTATTGTTTCAGGAGACTGAACAACCGGACACATAATCAGAAACGAAAACTTTTGAAGAATTAGGCAATCGCAATATACATGCTAATTAATTTTTATTAGATAACTTGATCTGACCTTCTGTTCACATAGCCGTCTTTATCTCTTTGTGTATGTGTGTGTCATACCGTTGCCATGATAATACTGGCCGTCTTTTGGAATTTCTATTGCACTTTTTAAGTGAAATACAAGTGGAGTATTGCTACTTTGATATTGTACATGGCTATTTCAAGGAGTAACCTCTCATCAGTGTCATTAGAACAAAAACATTAGAAAGCCCAGAGCCAAACATTGTATAATAAAGTACTCATAGCAAAATAATCGGAAATAAGCAGACTATGTTACCCCTTATGGGTTCATAATTGACAATCAATTAGATAGTCTTGCACTTATTCGATACATTATGCGGCGTAAATTTGAAAGAAAACTCAACACATCTCCTCATTTCTATAGAGGTCTCGAACAAGTGGCGAATACTATTCGCCTAATAGGATTCCCTTGAACCCCCATAAGTAAAGGTACATGAAATATGACACAGTTTTATTTATAAATGACCATGCAAAACACCTTAAAATACACAATATAAGTAGTTAAAGTACTGAATCCAAACAACAAACTGCATTAACAACATGAAAACCACCACACATATTTACCTAAACTAAACACCACTCACCCACACCCACACCACATTAAAACCCACAAAACGATGAGCATAGTCATATCTAGTTTATTTGATTAATTATTAGGCGTTTAAAAACATGTCTGGTCCTTAACAGGAAAACCTACAAACAATGAATGCAGCTTTTGACTGTGCGCTTATAAACAGCCCATTTTGCCTGCATATCGTTTGAAAATAGAATTCAAAAATACAAAAAGGGCAGCAGAGAAAGAGTGGAAATACCGAAGTGGCAGCAAAGGAAGTGTGAAAATACCAAAATGGCGGCACTGGAAGGTGATAATATCAAAATGGCGATACAAGAAGTGTGAAAATACCAAAGGGCGACACTGGAAGTGTGAAGAAACAAAAAGGGCAGTACATGAAATGTTAAGATACCAAAATGCAGGTACAGGAAGTGTGAAAATACTTAAAGGACAGCACAGAAGTGTGAAGATACCAAAAGATCAGATTAGTAATGTGAAGATAACAAAAAGTTAGTTTAGGAAGTGGGAGAATCCAAACAGGACAGAATCAACAAAAGATATTATATGACTTTAAAGCTGTTTTGTTCGTGTGACGGTAATATTGTCTGAAACTAGGTCCAAATAATGTCTTAAACGACAGTATGTCCGCACCCTATAATGACAACTAGCCGAGTCCATAGTATAATTATGACTATACCTTTTTAAACAGGAAAGTTTTTTTTATAAAAAATGAATTCAATGATACCAAAGGGGCAGACAGAAATCTTTAAGTCGAAAGACAGACAAGACCATGGCCAACAAAATGATACGAAAGACAAACATAGAACACACAACACTACACTGAAAACTTAACCTGGAGTAATCTTAGAAAAACCTTTTTGCAAACAATTCATTAGAATAGAAGGCATGTTATAAAGTTATTATCTAAGTGTTTTATAGAAATATCTCATACTTCAAGATGACTGTTGATAAACTCAACTAATCAAATGTATGCACATCTTATTTTCAGTTGTCTATCGCATTATTTGATATTTTTTTTATCATTCTTGCACTGGTGGGAGAAATACCTTTAAGATTTAAACAAAAGTAGCTTTGTTCGACAATTATTTCTTAAACGTATACATGGCGTAAGTTTTAGTTTTTCATCAATTTGCTGGACTTGGTTGTCTATACAGATAGCAAGAATATAAACTTTTGCTATTCTGCTTGTTCAATTATATTTCAATACAAATGATCAAATTGCTACAGAGGTAATGAATTCCGCCGCGCCAAAAGAAGCAAAAAATAACACAAAAAAAACCAAAATGTTGAGCAGGATCTTATTCCGTAACTTGATTTCCTTATTCATACTGATATTTAATACAGATGCAGAAATTTAAACTGTAGATGTCGGGGCAAATAAAAAGTTGAGTAGGACAAGCGGTCTCCTCATAAAAACGGTAATATTGAAATCATTTGGTAAGATTTCGGCATATTCCGTTCCTCCATTTAGTCTCGTTCGAAAAACTTGCGTTTCCATTCCACCTTAAATTATCAGATGCAGTGAATTCTGTAGCTTTGGTTGAAATTCGATCTTCTTCCGGCAAAGAATTTATGACGATTGCTTGGAGGAGGGAATAAGAGGTGCGTTGACGATTTGCAATAAAGCGAAAACTCTCTTTTTGTCCAAGAAATATACCGTTAAATAAATCTGAATAAAATTTTGTTTTGAAAAAAATGTATATAGCAAGCCATTACAACAACCCAACGATTGCAGAATATACCCTCAATTATTAAATTTCGCATATTACTCGCAGTTTTTATTTTATAATTACACCTTATATAAGAATCCTGGATTCTGATTGGTTGACAAGCCGTGTATTTTATACATATTTTCACGATTTCGGTAATTTTTTTCAGCTGCCGGAATATATGCATGAAGAATATGCCTTT
>JAULBM010000023.1:2898459-2914560 GCA_032357055.1 Geukensia granosissima | reverse complement strand
ATTTTGTTGGACATGGTCTTGTCTGTCCTCGACTTAACGATTTCTGTCTGCCCCTTTGGTATCTTCGAATTCCTTTTAACAACATAAAAAACTACTGTGAACAAAAGCCAGTCGTAGAATTCAGAGGAACATATTTAACTCCACAATCAGTTACAACAGAGAAATGGATACTGTTAACAAAAACCAGAAGTGGAATTTAGTGGAACAGACGTTAAATTCACTGTCACGACCAATAGATATAGAGATAAAACATTAGAAGTCAGAAATAGAATACCGCAGAACAACAATTCTTAAGACTAGAGTCCACAACAAATCAGACACAGATCACACTGGTTAAACAAAACAGATATTTAGTTTATTATGTGGATCTGACCTTTTTTTAAAGACAGGTCATAATTTCCAAAGTAAATATGTGACGCCCACAACTAGAGATGACTATTGCACTCGTTTTTGATAGTCAGAAAGAATTTATACAGTCCGCCAAAAGTTAAGCAACACCTTTGATAATCTTTATTTTCTTAGACAGATAAAAAATGGCTTATACGTTTAATTTGCTGGTAAACCTTTTTTTTTGTTAAATCATCGATTCTAATTAAATAAGTGATCCGAATTGACAAAGGATAAAGGGTAAATATTGACCAAATCAAAAAAGGGCCAAAAATCAACCACACAAAAGAAGATTTTAAGTTTCATTTGAGATCTTTTTTACACTCTTTTCAAAATGATACAGGAATAACTTTTATTCAGATGAATTATTAGTACACAAATTGTCATTTAATGTTAAGATAGTAAGTATCTGGTATAACCTCTGTGATTCCGATATAAATGTTCAACACCCCTCCTCATTCCCCTGACCAAACGCCGAAGCCTATACTGAGGAAACCTCTGCCATTCGGCGATAACAGCGACCCGTAATGCAGGTTTTGACAATTCAGTTATCGCTGATTGATTTTACGACCGATAAAGTCCCATACATGTTCTATCAAAATCATGTCCGGTGACATGGAGGGCCATGGAAATGTTTCAGTGGACTCTGCTTCAATAAAGTCCCTTACAATCCGGGCTCGATGTGGCCGAGCGTTGTTATCTTGGAACACTGGTCTGTCTGCAAGTGCATGATTCTCAAAATGAGGCAAAACATGGCTGTCCAAAATGTCATCTCGGTATTTTTGGCCATTTAGGGTACCGTCAATAACCTGTAACGGAGGCTAACAGTCATTTGAAAACCAGCCCCTCACGGTTACGCCACCGCCACCATATGCAGTAGTTCCATGAAAGTTGTTGCTGTTCAGTGCTTTATTCCGTTCCCTCAAACACGCATTAGACCGTTCACAGGCTTCAACAGGAACCGACTTTCATCGGACCAATGAATTCGCTTCCGACTCCGTAGGTTCCAATGACGGTGGAGTCTAGACCACTGTAGGTGTGCCTGGCGGTGTCTACAAAATTAATTCTGGGCGTTTCACTGATCTACGAGCACGCAAATGAAAACTATGCAGCCTACGAACAACAGTTCTTACATTTATGCGACCACCAATCGGACACATAACTCTCAATCGAGTCAACTGCCGTTGAAAATGGCTTTAATCTGGCTTGACGATTAAAGACACGTTCTTATCTAGGGTTTTTTACGGGTTCGACCGGATCTTGGGCGTTCTAAGACGGTTCCTGTGTGTCTATGGCGTGCAAAAAGTCTGCTAATCACAGAATTGTACACTCCAAAATTGGCTACTATTCGTCGATTACTTAGGTCGGCACTGTTCATGCCAACCGCTTGCCAGCGTTCGGCGATACTCATTTTTCGTCATACCATTCAAAAAGCTTTTTCAAATAACCATTTAAGAAAAGATGTACGTGTAATCAGTCAAAAAAATTTTGTGTTAAATTTGAGAGCATGGTTTGGGCAAAACAGGTTCTTGAAACCTGATTTTTATCGATGACACCTTACCTTTATTTTTCATTAAGGTAATAATGGTCAATTTAATGAATATGTATTAAATGTTTACTAAATTGCCTTATTAGAAAAATATATTGGAAAATGCTTTGGTGATGCTTAACTTTTGGCGGACTGTATATATTAAAAACCAGATATAAACCGAGACTTTTATGAGGAGGTTTGATACCATGAACTGGGTCGTGATGTTAATGGGTGAAATCGTTGGCATAAACAAAGACCTTATCATGTGAAGTTCTTTAAGTTTCGGCAAAAGAAATACGTTTTTTGAAATAACGCTATTCGATGTTTAATGCGTGAACATGCGTGGCCAAAATATTTTTAAACTTAATTTTTTCACTATGACTTTACATATTTTTCGATAACATCACAATAAAACCAATTTTGGAAGAAGTGCAGTATTATAAAGACCCATTTTCAAAAAGTCATAACCGCTCAGTGTATGGCAATAAGAAGTATACGGTAGAATTATAGCAAATAAAATCATCGGACAAAAAGAAATTGGGGAAACATGAACTCAATCGGCTGTGTTGATGAATCAACAATTGTCATGAATTTCTTTTAGCGAAAAATGGAACACAACACGGCACTTCTCGGACACAAGCGTTTTGAACAGTAGAAACACGTCAAATAACATGAAGTGACACGGACTATGTTATCATGTATTATGTAAAGTGAAAAACAGTTTATGAATGGTTTATTCAGTGTCTTGTGAAGTTGCGGAGTAAACAAAAAACAGATTGATCGCTTCTCCCATGAAACCTTCCCCCTACCCTGAAATGACTCATACCGGATTTAATATTGACAATGCAGTGGGTGGAACTGCATACTCTTCCGGAGCACCTGAGTTGACCCCCAGTTTTTTTGGGTCAGCATTGTCCATAGTTTTGTGTTTTTGTTTTATATGTATATATATTATGTTCCGTCTTGTTCCTGTTCTCCAAATTACCGTCAGTGTACCCCTATGTCCGACCCTTCAATTTTCTTTCGCTTCTCCTTCTGTTATGGTTTATATGTCACTGACATTGTTTAATCTTATTGATGCGATCAATTCTTATCGTTGGCTTGCTACTGACTTCAGGAAGCATTACTGGTTTAAGCGTGAATCTTGCTAAAGCAGTGTAAGCAAGTAGCTTGTGTTCGTGGATTCCAAGCCTTTGTTCCTTTTGTTTTCGTTTTAACTTTTAGTTTGTTTCAAATTTGACTTGTTTATTTGTACTATGCACTTCTGATCTCTCTTATGGGAATTCTACACTGGACTTGTGTAATATTCAACCCAACGACTTTGAGTGTTCATACGTAGAGCAAAAAGTATTCGGTTTAAAAGAAAAAAAATGTTAAAACAGTTTGTTAACTTTAAAGACCTGTTATTTTAATTTATATCCTTAGTTGCATAAGCGAGATAGTTCTCATTTTCTTCTAATGTTCATCTTGGCAGCAAGAAAACATCAAAGATATTTGAGAAATGATTTAAATATATCATCTCTGTGAATACCATTGAGAACTTTGTATCTATCAGCGTGGTTTTATTAAGAAGTCTCTAGAAACAGCAACTGATCCAAAATTCAAAATGCAACACAGATGCGAAAAATAAAAGCAAACGAAAACATCAAACGTTTCCATGATCATGATCTTGAAAATAGATCATTGTCATTTTAAGTCATTACACACATTCATCAAAATATTCATACGCCGTTTGAATAAGTTGTTAATCTATCATACACGCGTTGGAGAGGAATTGTGGAATGGATAGAAATACAATAGCATACAGCCTTTTCTCCAGAGGTTATAGGCTAATATAAAATCGTAGCTTGCAGATGATCAGGATGTGCATGGTAAAAGTATTTTCAATAACATACATGCAATCTGACTCTGCGAACCTTTGAAAACTTGGAATATACCAATATCAAATCATAACACACAAAAAATCAGAACAAATTTATAACATTTCAAACTTAGGAGCGGCCAACACTTTAAATTTTAACTCCTGAGACACTCGAACACTGCAAACTATGTATAGTTTTAGTTTAAATGGAAAAGACACAAGCAAAAGTACTATTTATAAAGTCTTCTCTGGTTCAACATATTAAGCATGCGAATAATCATTAAACACATTTATATATTACATAAGCATGTTTAACTCTACAAAAAAAAAAAAACAATATCAGATGCCTGTCTCATGTCAGGAGTCGAGATCATAGGTTTTTCTTTGCCTTGCATATTTTTGTATTTATATACTAAAAGGAATTCAAAGATATCTTTGGGACAGACGGAATCGTTAAGTCGGAAGACAAACAAGACCACAGTCAAGAAAATGAAACGAAAGAAAAATATAAGACACACAACATTACACTGAAAACTAAAGCTTGAGTTACACAAACACGTCAAAAATATGGGTGAGTTCAGGTGCTTCGGAAGGGTAAGCCACTCCTACTCAAGCAGTGGCACTCGTCATGTTACTAAGTAGACAAAGTCTGTTTATAGGCACAATCAATACTACTCAATACAGTTTTGCAACACATGAAATTTAAATATTGTTGTAGTGTCTCTTTTTGAAAACATTCAGGGAATGAAATCATAACGGTTACAGTCAGATTTGACGTCAAACCTTTTCTCAAAACTCGAGTCAAATTTCCGAAGTTTAAAAATAAACAGGAATCTTTTAACGGCTTACGAGTAGAGTAATTTGTTAAGTTGCAAACCAATCCTTTTGAAAATAAAGATGTCTAAAGAGGCCTTAGAAGGAGACATGCCCTTTTTATAAGCGAAGGCAAATTCTGAAATGTATACCTTAACTGTCTCAGCACAGAAACATTTTCTAATAGATTAGATGCCACAATCAACTTCGCGATTAACTTCCCCAGTCCAATTTCAAAAGACACAGCATCTTTTGTCGTCTGGAATCAACCTTGTTTTAGTTGCAATCTGAATGCAAGGTGTTTGGCTAAAGATGGATACTTTATCAAATTTTATTCTCTGCCAATTTTTTTTTTCTTTTCGCTTTTTGTTCTTATGGCATAAATTTGACAAAATTAGGAAATCAGACATTGAACTGACGCTAAGTGACCTCATCACAAATCGATGTTAAACAAATATCGAAAAATTTACTTCACGCAAATTATATGTCAAACAATATGTTTTCTTTCAAAGATTTGTTTTTTTTCCTAGGTTCTTAAAGTAGAGACTGTCAGATTTTTTTTAGGTATAGCTTATTTTAATAATAAAATTTAAACATTTGCAAAATTATTGAATTAGCAATAGTTGCAAAACTTTTTTGAGTAGTTTAGTAGTTTATATGTATAACTTGAGATTTGTTTAATTTTACGGATTAAAACATGTTTTGTTGTGGGCGATCTAGAGTTCGCCACAAGAACGGGATTCCACCCTTGTCGAATGATTGTGCTTTAGATTCAACAATTTTCTTCATTTTTTACTGAGGTCGTATTACGTCTTCTTTACATTTATTCTTTTTATTTATTTATTTTTTTTTTGCTTAGAAGAGATAGATAAGTAAAAATATAATAGGATCAAGTGAATACATCGCCAACTATTGATTCAGAATCTTTTTTTTTAAATTCAATGAATGTTTGGAAAATTGTTTCATTTTATGTAGTTGATAATTCATCACTGTCTCGTTCAATAGGTAAAGATGAGCGAAATACATGTAGGAATCGGTAATTAGCTGAGATTATTTAAAATGCTTGTCTAATATTGTTATATTAACTACATTAAAAGAAGAAATGATATACAGTTTCTATATTTGCACCACAGTGAACAGATGCATTTGTCATAATATTGATTTTCTTTAAAGTCAGAATTCAAAAATGAAGCACAACAGCTGATTTGTATCAATAACATATTTAGTTCTTGGGCCGTAATAGAAATTTTATGGCCTACAATTACAGGTTTATTTATGTTTATTTTTCCCATTGTCAAAATAAATAACAACAAGTTAACTTCAATTGGAGGTTTTGAAATCAAAGTTATTCAATTGAAGTTTTAATTGTTCAAACTCGCAAACTTATATCACAGTTTCGTAAATTATATATAATTGTGTTTTGGACATTCGGAAGATTTACCTTAGAATGATTTTCGGCTGAAAAACGATTTTAAATATTGTAAAAAAAAGCTGTCGTTTTTACTTTCGTCTTTTTATGCTATTGATTCATATCCAATTCTATTAAAACAGTTGTTGTATGATTGTCTATAAGGCAGCTATCGAAAATGTAGAAACTGTGGAACACGGAAGCTGCAACTAGTAGAGCAGGAGTTGCTTACCCTTCCGGAGCACCTGAACTCGCCCTAATTTTAGTAGGGTTCGTGTTACTAAACATTTGGTTTTCAGTTTAGTGTTGTGTGTTCTATGTTTTTCTTTCGTTTATTTTGTTGGCGAAGGTTCTTGTCTGTTTTCCGACTTAGCGATTTCTGTCTGCCCCTTTGGTTTCTTTCCTTTTACAAACATTCACATGTTCCCCTTAGTCTTTCAGTAATTAACATTTATCCACACCCTAAGGCAAGCTGTAAAAGGATAAGGATCAAAAATAAAGTATGTGGTGGGGTGAAACATGTTTGTGAGTACTCAAAACCCCCACCAAACCTTGAGAATTGGTCTTACAAATGACACAAAAAACTTCAAAAAGCCGACTGCATAAGATTTAACTTTGAGTGCTTCTTTTGTTTTGTTTGGATCTTGAATTTCTTATGTTTTGGTTCTACTGATGTGAGGCTACTCTTTGGAATGTACATTTAGCATACCTAAATTCTCCATATTTATTCAACATTGGTAATTTTTGTTTTTTGAAGTCGATGCATAGTACGCAGACAATTAAAATTGAAACAAGAGATAACAAGATGCATTGGCCTCGAAAAAGTACACGCTGTTTCTAAAAGCTACTTCAAGGTCCAAACTCAGTTGATTACAAACCTGGTTCTCGTAAGCATCAGTCAAAACACGTCCAGTTGGACACCATATAGGAGAAAAATATAATAAGTCAAGTGAAGAATACCCATGCGAGAGATCAAAAGTGCAAAGTCCCAAAGAGACAAGACAAATTTTAAACAAACTAAAAGATAAAACGTAAACAAAAGGAACAAAAGCTTTGGAATCCACGAAATCAAAAAATAAGAATAGGATCAGGTGCTCCGGAAGGGTAAGCATCCTCTGTCCTGCGCGCATCACCCGTCGTGGAATCCTTAATCTCAAATTCGGGTCAACGTTAATCCGAGAAGACGTCAACTTATTTTTGTATTACCGGTAACAGATCCATAACTAGTTTAGATACACTGATACCATATGGATCAACCAATTCGTGATGGCGACCATAAAATTTAGGAGGTATTGACTAAAAATAGTTCTGATGCAAATTAATGAGCAAAGTGTCAAAGTTGGTTCAAAAGAACACAATATTCATAGATCTGATAAAATATTGTTATAAACATTACCGCGTTAAAGTCGTTTAAAATTGCATCTGCTGTTATCATCTAATATTGATAGTCAAACAATTATCCAACACCTCGCCTACATATTCAAGTAAAGGTCAACGCAATTTAAGTTGCTAAGTTTGTATTTTAGATACCGATGCAGAAATATTTGTAATACATTATCTAAATAAATATTAATTCTCCCGTCACTACTGAATGTTACACCCAAAGTTCGGAGATGTAATAGAAATATCATGTCCATTTAATGAAAAAGTCAATTAAGAACGTTTATTTAAGAGAACATCATAATTAACCATTTCCACGACATTACTCCAGTTCTTGCAGTACATGACCTATCACAGGCTAAATCTGCAATTTATCATAACCTGAGTAACAGAATGGAGTATTTACTGCCAAAAAGTTTGTACAATAGAATAAGCCGTTGGCATATATAGTTAATAGAAATAAAAACCAAAAACTAGATCAGCATCAGATCTTTACGAAAAACAGTCGATGGAAATATATTTTTACACCCCTCGGATTCTTGTCTTCAAAATGAATTTTAACCTTTTTAAAATGATTCCCGAGAGTTATATACCGGTTGCTCATTAAGTTGATATAATAGACTTTTATGCACGACTTCGGCAAATGCATGTCGTAGAAACATCACAAAATACAACACAATTTATTTCCTTTTTCTATGAAGTCAAGAATGTAATTGCATATTTCCAATATAGTTCATGCACATTAGAACACTATGGTAGAAGTCCGGAATGGTATTCATTTAAGAGTCTATCATTATGCAGATTGTAAACATATTCAATACCACTCTCTCCATTATTTTTCAACACAGCTAATAAGAGAAAGTCTTTAATTGGTGGTGAAGCATTGTCTTTGTTTAACGACTTAAGCTTTTCCAGAGTGACGGGTGTTTACATGGTTTGTTTTCGGATGTGTTTTTTCTGTATATTTAAAAAATTTATGCCAGAAAGACACATTCCCCATCTTTTCTTGATTGTGCACTGCATAATTTCTGGTTAAACTGTTGCCCCCTGTCCACCAGGCCTCCGTGGCGCACGAAACAAGTTTGACTTTGACAGCAAATCAAAACCCTCCTTACTTTTTTCCATGGAAAAACCAAGAAACCAGCAGTATATTTAGATCCTATTATTCCACAATAACCGCACGTAATTTTTACATAAGCACCACAGCAAATATAGAGTGTACGGCTACATGCCTATAGCACCTGTACACAAGGCAACCTTCATAAAATGCACAGTGTCAAATCGAGTCATGAATAGTCTCAACTCGGAAAAAGACCAATAAATTATATGCAAGTCCAGTGAAGAATACCAATGTAAGAGATCAAAGGTGCATAGTTCAAAGAGACAAGACAAATTTGAAGCAATGCAAAAATCCAATTTGAAACAATATAAAACGAAAACAAAAGGAACAACGACCTGGAATCCATGAAATCCTTTACAAAACAGGAGTGGGATCGGGTGCTCTAAAAGAGAAGGCATCCCCTAAAACGATTTTGTTTAGGTGCTTCAGATGTGCCTTCACAAGCCAGTTGTGTTCCAGAGGCGGTGTGTTAATAATATACGCAGTCATAGTGCTAAAAACAAATTAAATAATATGCTACATATTCCTGTAAAAAGAAACATTGTATGTTTATAGAGACAAAGTTCTGACCAAGGCTCCAGTTTCTGGTTTCCGTTGTTAACTTTTTTGCTGTACAAACTTTTTCTTCCTCAGCAGTTCTGTCCTCCCATGTAATTAGTTGTATCATTCAGACGATTTATTGATTTCAATCAATTATATTAATTGTAAGCTGAACCCAATTATTGGAACTATCAAAACGGCTAGCAGATTGAGACAATCAAAGTTATTGTGCCGTTTGTGGAAACTTAACTTCACTAACACATATGACATTCTGACGAAAATTGAATTGATATTCAAAATGAACACTGTCAACAAGGATAAAAAGATTACGTTGGAAACCCCAAAACAAAGAGTTAAATGTTCAATTATAATATGAATTCATAATTTTTCATATCTTTATAAATATCTGGACTTAGCGTTTATATTTGTGATTAATGAATTTCCGCTTCTTTCGGATAAAATAATACACCTGCTAATATTAGTAGGGTTTTTAAGGGGGGAAACATTCCAGAAATGATAAATGAGTTGACTGAAGCCAATTTAAACAAAGTCAACCGGACGCTTGTTACACAAAGGCAAATATGATCGTGTTAAATAGACCATTTCCCTAGATATTTCAATTTAACATGCGCCTCTGACTTTCCTACTGCAGCCATTGACATCATGACCTTTCGATAATATTTTTAGTTGCCGGTGAAACAATCCAAAGATATTTCAATTGTTCTATTACACCCTATACCTTCTGTGCAACTAGAAGTATTATGAACCAACTCAACAAACATATACAGGCACTTCTTTTAAATTATTAATAAATGCTAAAATATCAATAAAAGGAAAGTATTCAAGGAAAGGGGGAAATAGAAACAAAACATTAAATTTTCTACAAGTTATATCTATTCTATGTCGTGACTACATATGTTGTGACTAACGTTGATTGTGACTACACCGGCTTTGTCTACTGAGTTTTATGACGGGTGCCACCAGTTGAGCAGGAGTTGCTTACATATCCTGATTTTTGTAGGGTTCGTGTTACTCCAGCTTTAGTTTTCAGTGTAGTGTTGTTCTATGTTTGTCTTAAATATCAATTTGTTGGCCATGGTCTTGTCTGTCTTCCGACTTCCGATTTTTGCCTGCCCCTTTGGTATCTTCGAAATCCTTTTAAGAAGTTACACATTTGGGATTAACACGACTTGAGACGGAAACGGTACAAAAATGTCCGGTTAGTTTTTAAGTTTTTTTTTCAGATATTCGAACGGCTCTACTTTAATATTTCTTCCCCACTGATCCCCAAATTTTCTGTCCATTTTTATTACATTATTTAGATGGTATTGCTTTTGATGCATCTGCTAATTGAAAGTCATTGCATTGTAACCGGATTTCCAACATTTTTACTTCGAGCACTGCTGACGAGTTATAAATCAATGAAATGGTCATACGGTGCATCAAATTGATATTGGTACTTTGTGATACATTTATTATACCATTTTGTTATTATTTTTTAAAATCTTAATTTCTTCGTGGCTTTTGATATTGCAACATGCCAGTTGTCCACCTAAAAGCAAAGAAATGTCAAGAAATACATTATTCCCAACAAATTATCAAGTGATCATATCGCAAAGACGAGAACAAGAACCTAACCTTGCCTAGTTTGTTTCCAAATCAAACCTTCTTCAAACTTCTATGACATTTAGTCGAAAATAAATTTCGAGATTGCAAGGCGAACCTTCTTGAATATTAGATTTTTCTGTTTGTGTCTGTACGATGTCTATGATCTCCTACACCCCACCCTCAACCCAACCCCATACATACACTTTTTTCGCTACAGGTTAAGCAATTTTGTGTAAATATGAATTTTCTATGCTGTACACATATTTCAGGGAATAACTTCTCAGCAGGAACATTAGAATATATACAAAGGAAATCCGAGCTCCATAGGTGATACTTCACGTTAGTGTTTTCATATTTTCCAATATCAGGTTGTTAACCCTTTCATAATTTTGTATTTATAAAAGTACATTTTTGAAGAAATGGTTTTTACCATGCACATGTATATATATTTTGATCTAGCTTTTGATAAGCAGCCTTTGATTTACTTTATGTTTAATTAGAATTTACTTAAAATTTAGTCCCCAATCAACCGGTTACGTGATTTTTATATGTATTTGTTTATTCATTCATTACAAACAAAGTTCCTACATAGAAATGTAAATGTTTTTACGTTTTTATCTCTACATCGAGACAAAAACCACTTTTTATTGTCACAGTCTCTTGTCATATCAACACATCAACACTTGTATTTTATTTAATGTAACTGGGATCGGGATAAAATGCAAATGTATACCAGCATGGCAAAATCCGGAAATCTCGGCGCCAAAACCGATTTGACTTTGATCAATATATTCAAATCAATATGTCGGACCAAATTAAAACAGATGATAAATTGTTTTCTTTCCGGTCAGAAACTTAGCAATAATCAAATATTGGCGGTGTGTCTTTGATCTTAGATGCGGGTTTATACATCAACTTTCTCCATTGTACGAGATTGAGTAAGAGTTCGAATTGAAGTAAATAATTTATCTCGAGAATTTTATTTTTCGGTTCGGTACAATCGGGCCAATGATTGAAAACATTTGTGGTTTGTATTTACCCCCTAAGGTTAAAAATCTTACTTGTCCAAAAACTGTGTCGAGGGTGAAAACCGCTGCGGGTTTATATTTACACGTATTTTCACCTTTATGGATTAAGATGTGGTTTATTCGGATTTGAGTTTTGTTTTTTGATGAAGGGCACTGTTAAATTCATTTGCACTGAATCAGATGAGTTGCATCCAAGCCATCAAAAGCAATTGTATAAGTTTTCAACTCCACATTTATTGTGTTAACATAGGCAAAATAAATTTGTATAATTAGATATTTTGAAAAGAGACAAATTATCGGAAGCACTCAATGAGTAACTTGACTAAATGAGTAACTCAATGAGGAAATTATATTTTATTACAAAAGGAGGAAACAGTAAAAGACAATCTAGTATTTATAAATCCAAATTCGTAATAACAAACCCGGAACAAACTTCCAGGAAACAAAAGCAAAGCTGGATCTTACAAAATATATAAAAGAATTAGAGCGCGTTACAACGAGGGTGATTTCACATTGTCAGATGCATTTTGGAGACCAAAAGGAGTGGGATTTCACACTTGTTGTAGGCCCTGTGAAGACTAATATGATCGGTATTCCATTCTTGTGTGATCCGAAACGTTTGGGATTTCACACTTGTTGTAGGCCCTGTGAAGACTAATATGACTGGTATTCTATTCTTGTGTGATCTGAAACGTTTGGGATTCCACACTTGTTGAATGCCGTTTGGTTTAATGAAGGTTTACCAAACTAATTCATCCAGATTGTACAGCTTTTCATGGATTTAAGTCTCGGGAATTTATTTCAAATTCTATTCTCTTTAGCCCTATACCTTTTTGCCTTTTGAATACATTTTTTTTACAAAAAAGCATAGAGAACTATGTTTTCAAGGGAGAAATTTCAAACGTGCACATAGAAAGCGCTACAAATTAACTGCCTTTAAAACTTTTCCTTATACTTATACTTGGAAAAAAAGTTTATTATTGTTTTTAATCCTAACGTATGCATATTAAACAAACTAACAGAATATTAATTTGAAAACTATGATATGCCGACCCTTTCTATCTAATTCTTTGATTTTAAGATGGAACTGTACTTATTGATAAAGTTGTAAAATGAAAATCTTTATGAGGTTTGCATGGGTTGCTTTTTTCGGCATTTCTTCCATATTTTTTATGTCTATAATTTGATGAAGAGTGTACCTTTTCCAAGTGCCCTGAGAAGAATGTAGAATATTTCAAAATGAAAAGATATAGGGTAAATATCAGAGAAACTGCGCTACAACCAAAGGGAATTTTTATAAATCTAGAGGTCTTCACAAGGGCTTCAACAAAAAACTCTAAATCGCCCCAAAGAAAAAAATCTTTTATACGTAAAACAATACTGCTCTTACCTGAATATTTTTTTAAATGTACACGTAACAAAGCCCTTAACCCTAAGACAAATCTATGACAACATTTCTTGACTTGGGACAAGCACATGAGACATGTGGTGGGGTTAAACTAGTTCAGTGGATACCCAACCTTCCCACAACGAGTGGTCAAAGAAAAAAACCCAAAGAAATCGAACAGTAACCGACGAACTATAAGTCACCCAAATTGAAAAGAAAATACCTGACTTATATATTAAACAAAAATACATGGAAAAGAAGATAATCTCTAATAGATGATCGCAGTTACTGAAAGCAAGCTCAGGGTGAATTTCTTAATGATAAAACATCAAGCCTCTCAACACGAGATGTCATCAAACAGAGTAAATTAAATACTGTGTTGTCAATTAACGTAAAGAAAGACAAGCGTCTCCTCGTGCTTGAGAAGTATGATCTATTCATTTTGGCAATCAAATTATGATGGCATTGTCCGGAAATTTGAAATTGATTTTTATTTTACTTCTTATGATTTTACCCTGATGAAAAGGGAATGCAGAAAAGTGCTTTGTAAGCAGATGAATTTAGGATATTTTTTTTAAATGAGTAAATAGTTGCTCTCTTTTCGACATTTATAACATGAAAAATTCTTTTAATTGGAAACATTTCTGTGATAATTTCCATTTCCAAGTGACCATATATGATCAAAGGGTAGATTCTTCATATGAAAACACCCAGTTATATGCAAATTCAAAAAAAATATTTCCTTCTTTTTATATATTGTATCTTGGTAAAGGGATGTGTTCAACTGTTGGTTCTCATTTGATAGACGGTCAAACAAATTACATTTTCATAGACCAGATTTCGTCATAATGAATATAGAATTTTTATTAAGACGGGTTTTGAAACGATAAAGTTTTATAACAATAATAATAATAATAATTATAATAATAGTAATAATAATAATAATAATAATAATATAAAAATATTAACTATAATTGTATTGATAAGTATTAAAATATACTGTATAATTTGTGGCAATGTTTTATAAAAATAAAGTTTGTCCTGCAATTGAAAACTATGATTTCATTGGCCGTTCATATAGCATATATATATTCTGTATTAATGTTTGGGAACACCACAGGTAGAAAATTCCACCGTACCTGTATAATGTTATGTTTTAAGTTTATGTAAAACAGCAGTAGCTGTCAAATGTTTCAATTTGCATCTGTCTGTTTTCTGAGTATAATACATCTCTATCTAAATTGGAAATGAAATGTGTTGAGGAGTAAATGCAATATAATATGAATAGAATGCTCATTAAAAGCCCGTAAACGCCACTTTCAACTAAGTTGAACATCTCATTTTGAAAAATAGGCTGGTTATACCATTATTTCATTTTATTGGCATATATTTCAATAAGTGATGTTAATGTCAAATAAACGATAATAAAAGTTTCAATTTGTCCTCAAAGTGTAACATGAACTATTGAAAATAATAGGTTCCAATTACAAGCCTGGTTGATTTAGCTAGTTTTATCATATTATTTAGCATATAAAATGCATCATTGAAAATGTTGTACTAGCTTAGAAATGCCAGAGAATTCTACTTGATTTGCCAATTTATTTTTATATGAAAATTATTTTAAATAAATTCTGGAGTTCGGAAAGTGTGTGAAACGGGTCAATGAAAACTTGAAACAGGAGAATACGTGTATCAAGAGATTTTTATTTATCACAATTTTTTTTTCATTTGGTGCTGGTTTCTTCTGCAATGTGCAATCAAGTTTTAATTTTACTATTCATTCATTCATTCATTCATTCATTCAATACTTTAATTCCTCTAAGATAGAGATTACAATTAATATTCATATTAATGCAAACAAATACAATACAAGGTTATTTCAATCAAAAATACAATAAATAAATACACCAAAAAAAGAAAAAAAAGCAAAATATTTAGATTAGGTCTCTATATAGTCATCGATTTATGAGTGTGTATGAAACCAAGAGACAATGAATGACCAGAGTTGCTGATGATGTTAAGTAGCGGCTCTCCTAGAAGTCAATTCTCTGTTATATTCTTTCACAATATGTATGTATAAAAGTTCATGGAAGGAATGTAAGTCTACCTCACTAAGTCTAGTATGAGGAGGTTGTCCCAGCATTACATTGAACAAACTGTTTGAATCATATTCGCTGAGTTCTACATAAAGTATCAATTGAATGAATGAAAGAATGATCATTTATTTGCAAGAAAATTGTCCCGAGAATAGATCTGCGAACGTGCATAGCGTTTTACTAAAAAAAAAAAAAAAAATTAAAATTCGCCTTAATTTCCCATCGTTTTGTTGAATACAAACGAATTAAACCTGATGTATAAAGTATCGCTGGTAACAGACAATGATTTGAAATTTAACAACCCCGAAGACATAACAGAACGTTATAGTTCCAAAACTACGGGAGTCCCATTGACGTCTTAAAACTATATTAGGACTTAATCCGGCATAAATGACAACTGAACATTACCGTAGTGGAAAAAGTAAAATAAATAGGGACCACCTCTGCACCAATGTTCTTATAACACTGATATTACAATGTGATTACAATGTGATTACAAGCTATGTATGAACATGATGATTTACCGTACAAATACACACATTAACTTTTATATCTAAATTGTATCTGAGAAGAATCACCAGATAAATGTCTTAAATAATGAGAATTTTATTGCCTGCAAAAGAAAGGTAAACAGTTATAATATAACACTTCGTTTCTTGTTAAAATTTGAAGGGATTTATAACATTAAGTTTTCCGGGAAGAAATTTTGTTTAGGACCTAAGGCAGACATACGTATAGAGTTTTTCTCATTTTAATGGACATCAAATTAATTGGTTTTAGTATTAATGAAACGTGAGCCCTGTTAGTGGTTTATTTATATTTAACATTTATCGCATTTCTATTTAAAATCTACATATACAATCTAACATTGTAAGCCGTTGTTTATCATATTTCTACAGTCGAGATAGTTAAACCTTAAAATTTCGAGGTTTACCGAGAAAT
>JAULBM010000023.1:2856111-2874737 GCA_032357055.1 Geukensia granosissima | reverse complement strand
ACCCGGCCGGGGATCGAACCCACGACCTTCCGCACTCGAGGCGAGCACGCTAACCATTACACCACCGAGGCGGTCAATATATTTAAAAAATGTTTTAAAGCTGTAGTGTTTACATTAGACAATATCATATCTTACAGGATAGACGTGTTGTCTTCTATAGTTTTCTAATCGTATTGGGGTCTTCTATGTTGCAAGTTTTCTTCTCTGATTTATATGGTTTGTTGAAATTAAGGTTTTCTCCGTTCTTATTTATCCTCAAATGCATTTGTAGCTGAGATAACTATTACATTATTTACAGCAGTCTCAGATTTGGGCTATTGCATTTGTATGAACGCGATTTTCGGTTTTGTTTCAGGTTAGTATTGGAGAAGAAATGCGCGTTCAGTATTTTAGGATGTGGTACAGTGTGTTTCCCTTCGAGTGCAAAATGTCGTCAAAGCGATTTTTGGAATATGTTTATTCTGTTAAAAATCTTAGCTTTACACCAAAATCGTTGAAAACTCAACTATGGTTTGAAGTTTTTTTTCAAGCTATGGCTCTTTTAGTCTCTTTTAGATAAAAGGAACCAACCACAGAATTTTCTCAACGCTTTCTTTTAATGAAACTGTTCCTAATGATTAAGTAACCACTCATCTAATAAAGCATCAAAATTCAGATGAAGGTGTGTCACGTGAAGAAATCGGAATTCAAACACACATTGATACTCACTGACAACCACTTTAGATCAAACATCGGCACCCTTGTAATCCCAAGTAACATAACTTGGCACGGACCTTGGTTTTGATTTGCTCAATTGTTCTGAAGCAGAAGTGGTTTTTTTTATTTCTCACATATTTCCATGTAAACTTAGGTTCCTCACTCACTTCCGGTCATCGTGGATCTGCACAATGACCATGCACGAGTGGTACGAATCGACGACGATGTACGAAAATAGTGGCGATAGTTTATATGACCAAATGAACCAGGTGAGCTAATGAGCTAAAACATTAATACGACATCAGTTTAAATGCAAATTAAACAATGTATATCTTAATTTCGAAAATTGAAAATTCATGCATGTTATCTGGATTGAGTTGTGACAAAATTATTTTCTTTGTTACATTGATAAGCAAGGTACGGGACGTGTGTCATTTAAATGTACTTGCGCCATAATTGTCTTTACTTTATATCTGGACAAAACTGACATTTATATGGTTCTTAATGGATCTGCATTCAGATTTGTCAAAAATAATGTAATAACTAATTGCACATGAGTTCTGCAACACTTGGTACATTAAATATATCTATTTAGGTCCATATATCAGACTGTCATTAAAGTTGTTCCGACCCCATGCACTGTTAAGCCAAACTCAAGTCTGTGTGTTGACCTACTTGTATACTTGATGAAGACTGTCATTAAGCTAATTCTGTTCGCCTACATATTTTACTTGAAGATTGCTTGAGCAAATTTCTAAGAAAAAAAATGCAAATTATTTCTTTTGATAAATATTTATTTCTTAATGTGATTGTGACAAAAATAGCATTTAAATCAGTTAATTTAACACTGAATACTAGCAAAAAATATATCGACCGAAACACAAATCCCCTTCAACGGTCGAAACCCAAATGATGGAGCAAATCCTTGCAAATGAAAAAATACGACGGAGCTTCCAGTGAACATAAACGTATTATGAATAATGATCAAGTCCAAATCAGCTGTCAGTCGGGTTCTTCAGACAGGTGAGTATAACAAGCAATAATTGCATATCATATTTTATTAATTATACCTGCATAAAATATCATTACACGCTGTTTGCTTTGTCATTAAATCGAACATGAACATATTAAGATTAATATGTAAACTGATTATTTAATATCAATAAAGCGATCATATTCTTTTGACAAGGCTGTAAATTTGCTGTCTAGAATGGCTACTGGCGATCGTGTGTCAGCTGTGTTACACAAATCAATGGTAAAAATATTGTTTACATTGTTTAAATCATTTAAAAAAATTCATATTTGAACCTTGGCATTGATATACGGTCGTAAGATGGCAGTGAGACAGGAGAAGAAGAAACTATTTGGTATACGCGAGTTCTGTTTGTGTTATATGAGACTGAAGACGTAGAGATGTCACACACAGATCAGTTTGTCTGCTCACCTATTCAAACAAATATTTCCAGGACTCGCTTTCTATAACAGAACAATTATTTATTGATCGCGCATTGTTGAAAAGAAAGTGCAAAAGTTATATGCTTATCGCAAGAATATGAAAAACTACACAAAATATTCGCTAATATTGCTAATAGAATGTTGGTAGTTTGGTTCGTATACTCGTATAGATGCACCTTCATTACAGTGGAACATGGCGAGTTAAACTTGGGGCATACTTGTGCATCAACGAGGGGCGCGGACATGATATTTGCAGGGATGTTAGCTTTACCAATTAATATTTAACTGTGTATAAAATATCAAGACCACAATGTCTTAGAACAAAAACATCACGCGAACGCTTGTGAATTATCCCGGGGCAGCGCCTTGGAGTAAACTTTTCTGCTGTGAGATAATACTATATGAGCTTAGCATAAACTAAGTTGTTAAAACCTCCGTCGGAAACAGTTTCCGAATAATTCGCCTTCAGCAACTTTCGTCAAAAACGAGACAAACTTCCAGGAACGAATATGTGCTTCGCCAAATATAGAGGCCTGAAGTAAGGGGATATGTGCGTACCCGGTATTTCACGGGTACGGATTTATCCCCCTAACTTTAAGTCCCTGTGGCTCTGGATCTTTATCTTCAAAGTCACAGTAAGCTATCAACAAGGACCCACATGCTCAACTGTTGGAGCAAGGCAGACCATAGCGTCGACATATGGCATGAGCATGCAAAAATCTATCCTCTTGCATGCTCCGACTTTCTTACAAAATCAAGAAATAGCTCAAATTACACTGTATACCCTGTTCGCTTGTTCCTTCGCGCAATATCTTGGATTGTGACACTTATAGTTATGTCGGTTGAGCGTGACGACCACAACAGAATGTGCAAAAGACTATTTGGAACAAACAATATTTTTATTGTATCTGCGATTAAAAAATAAATGAAAGTAATTTTTAATGTTTCCTATCTTATGCAACAAACTTTTTTAGATTGGCGCATTTGTTTTTCTGTAAGTGAATATGGACACTATAAAAAAAAAATTGCACCAACACAAACTTGATCATCTTTCTTTTATTCGAAGTACAGGGTCAGCCTGAAATAATATTTGAATTATAGATAAATCAGAATATTGGCTAATATGTCTGTGGTGAGTAAAATTCCTTCCGTAGACTTCGACGATTAATGACAACGACCGTATCACAACCATTATGTCAGACTGACAAAACATCTTCACAAAATCAACTAGTTTGACCCTCCTGCTCCATATATTTAAAACGAGAAAGTTGAAAATATATAAATAGAAAGTAGGGAAAAGAAGATGAAAAATCCATATAATTTATGTTGTTGAAGGTACCGGTAATACTGAGTTTGATCGAATTATTTATATCTCGCAAGTTGCTTGATTAAACGATCAGGTTTTTCCTACTATTACCAAAAACCCAAAATCGTCCTTAATTTCTGACAATCTACAAAATTGTAAAACTTATATTCTTTTTTTATTTTAATAGCTTGTTTTGATGGAAGTCTGTGAAATAACATCTGATTATTTATCTAGATAAATAGGGGAAATTGCAAAAAAAGAGGGGAGTACCGAATGGCACATTTAACGCGAACATATGACGTCAGTCAAAATGAAGCAGAGTCCTGTGTCCCACTTGAGTTTCTGTCCGACAAAAATGACATTATTATTGATTAAAGTTTATAAAACATACAACCTGTTACCATTATTACCTCAGCTAGTCCAAGCCTCTGGTGACAATATAAATATGTAACTACATTTCGTGAGACAAGTTCGAATATGTGCAACATAATTAACAAGTCAACCAAATTTGCACAGAGAAAATATTATTTTGTATCACATTTATTCTGATTCTGAAAAGCTTGAGAAGAAAATTAAGGACACCCAACAAAACACGACCTTGGAATGAAATATGTTTTGTTAAATATTCAAATTCTTTATTTGCGATTTAATTTCTCAAAAAATATTCCCGATCTGAAGTCAGCTATATATTTAAAAAATGAATTTTGCAGTCTCTTGTTCTTGAAATCGCAGTGGACAGCTAGGGACCTGGTTTCCTAAATCAATGTTATTTTAATGGACAAAGACACATCCCTTCAAAATCCAGGTCCAAGGTTTAAAGGAATCTTTTTTAATCAAATTGGATAAAAGAAAACTGGGATCAAATGACAAAAAACAATCATTACAACGAAAAGTAGAAAGAAAAAATCTTCAGTGGTCAGTGTTATAAGATATTATTTTTGGGGAAAATCTTATTTTGGCATTTGAGCAAGTAAACTAGTGCGACCCATACATATAATTCGTTTCATAAAATACACTTCATTCCTCTGCCATTCGCAAAAACTTTTATTGAAAGATGCATGACTGGAAAATAATGTAAAAATGAATTAGCGATTTCTGTCTGCCCCTTTGGTATTTTCGAATTCCTTTTTGTACATGTAATAGAATATTTAATTTAAAAAATCCCAGAAAAATATTCAGTCAACTGATCGACATATATTTTAAACCATAAAAATCTGCACGGTAAATTATTTAAAATATATAACCATTCAGGAAACTTCTATACAAATTAATTATTTTGAAAAACATGATCATTTCTCTCTATTATATTTTTATTACATGTTTAATTGTGTTATATATGTTAAACTATCGTTGCTTATATTTATATCTATTCCTCGTGTAATTTGTTTCATACTACCCCTTGATGTCAGAGGAATAAAACAGCACCACATCGAAGGAGAAGCAACACGAAACCCACAAAACAAGAATAAGGTCACAAACCCCATCAAAACAAGGATGAGCTCACGAATCCCATAAAACAAGGATAAGCTCACAATCCCCACAAAACAAGGATTAGGTAACGAAACCCATAAAAACAATGATGGGATCACGAACCCCATAAAACAAGGATAAGCTCACAAACCCCCAAAAAACAAGGATGATTTCACCTCACGCTTAATCCTAATATTATAAAGTACTATTGAAAGAACATGGCATACGCTAAAGCAAAAAAAAAATAGTTTGGAACTAAGATCTTTGCGCCGTTAATAAATGTTTAAACAAATAATATATATTCTCTATATTCAAATTAACCTGCATGGTTGACAAAATAGATTTCTGCCTTAAAATATTCTAATCGGTTTTATTCCAAGATACAATCGTTTCTAGAATACCATGTTAAATTTAAATTATTAAGAATTATTTTCTTTATTTTGCTAAAATGTTTTTTTTTTCTATATACTTATTTCTTTAACATAAATTAAAGCCTTTGTATATATACCTCATATATACATGAGAGCAAAAGCCTATAAATATGCAACTATTCAAAAGAAAGAATGTTTGTTCCAGCATCCACTGATATCACAAATCAAGCAGATGAATCCGTATCGTTCTCGTGGACAAGTTTCGGGTTCCGTTATTTTTTAATAAAACTCTGTTTTAGGGAATAAAATTACTTAAAATCACTTGTCTATATACAGAATGAAATATTGAATAGTAAAATAACATTTAGCACAAGATCGTAACATATATATAGCCTTCGGATGTTTACTGTTTTACCAGAGAACCAATCCATATATACATTGAATTATATTGACATTTTCTATGTCAAAAATTAAACTTTGGAGACTTGCATGCAAAAAAAAAAAAATATGAGCCAGAATGCCATAAATATTTACGCAAATCTGATTTTTTTACTTCAAGCTACAAAAGTGTCCGATTTTAGATTTTTGTCCTGTTGCTAGTTACCCACAATTTTATGAAAAAATATTAATTTTGTATTCCGGATAGACTCCTTTCAAATGTTTTATTTCGTCTAATTTTATTTCTTTACTATCCTTATATATTATTCTGCAAGCATTATCTGCTTTTCCTTATAGGAATTTTGCTTTAAAAAGTCCAGCCATGCCTATTTTAAAGGAAGGTCGAAAATAAAAATATTCCATATTTATGAGCAAGAGTATAAAATAAGATGTCCAAACATTTTAATGCGGAGTAATTCCCATACAGTGACGGACTTTTTTGAAGATTAAGCCAAGGAGAAAGAGATTCACATTGTTACGTGAACAAGACGGCCTCAGCTCTGGTTAAATAACACTTACTGCTTTATTTAAATAGCTACAACGCAATCCAATTTAAAATCACGCCCTGCAAACCAGTAATTGCGGAAGTCGATGTTTGTAATGTATAATGCTTATGCTCAGTATTTGTTGTCAGATTGTCGAAATCGTCTGCTTTTATCAATTTCATACCCCATAATTAGTCCCAGTGACCCCTTTACTTTTCTTTTCCTTATTTAATTCAACACACTTTGAATGCCTTTTGAAAAGCTTTTTTTATTTCTTGGTGGGATCTATTAAAACGAATAGAAACCCTTTTCCACCAAAAATGCTTTTGCCTAACAAAACAAGAACAAAGACCCATCAATTTGTTCTTCTTATTCACAGGAACTTGTGTACAGTGAGTATGTAAGATCGACAGTTAAACCTTTTCTAGAGAGGGTATAGCTGTTGATCGCACATTACATATTCACTTTACACAAACCCCTGTTGATTATTTTTTCCAACAAAAAATCTTGAAAACCATGGTAATGATAACATGGTCTTTACAGTTGTTATAATTATATATACTATTCTCATGCAAATACACTGAACAAATGCCAGTTTATTTCAACAATACTTTCCCCTGGTAATTGCTACTTTTTACAGCTACGTGTCTTGTACATGTATTTTAATTGGAATTACCCCCTTTTGATATCTTTCAGTAAGGTGAATTCGGGTTATATGGATTATATTAATAGGCTAAATCATACAGGTTAGCGTATTTGTTTTTACTGTGTTTTATAAAAATTGAATTTTGTTCCGTTTATACATGTTCCTAGGGGCAACCGCTTATCAGCAGCATAAGAACCGAAATATAGGACGACCAATATCCAATTATAGTAAAAAGAAGTACTCGTATCCAACCCCCAACCCCCATGAAATACAAAAAGTATTTTCTCAAGTTTAAAAACACTTTACTGTTACGATCTGAAGACGAACATTCATCATTTAAAACAACAAATAATAACAATAATTTCAACATTATATACACAAAAATAGACGAAAGTTCACAGGGACAAATAATGTCGGATTTATAAATAGAAAAAGCACGTGTCCCACAAATGCGTGTAGTAACGTCACTATTTGTAGACTTGTGCAAAAGTAAATAATCGGATTAAAAAAACATCTTTGGTATCAAAATTTCATTTGTAGATGAAATTTATTGTCACAAAATATTGTCATGGAAACATCACAAGTTCTAAATAAAAATGACTAGATTTGTGCTAAATCACCCGGATGTAATCCCATTGCGTGAAGATATTGGTGATGTGAGTCCATTGGCGAGGTTACAGTGTCCATTAGCCTTGTTTTCGTATTTGGCAATTTATGTTCCTTTTTCCATTTCATTCTTCTGTTTTGGAACCAAATTTTTATTTGTCTTTCTGATAGACACAATGTATGTGCAATTTCTATTCGCCGTCTTCTCGTGAGGTATCTGTTAAAGTGAAATTCCTTTTCTAATTCAAGCACCTGGTGTCGAGTATATGCGGTTCTGTTCCGTTTTGAGTCAGAAATTATGTTGTCTCCTGAAAAAATTAAACAATTGTAAAAAATAGGAAGTACATATTAGAGATCTAGATGATATTTTTTATATATTTTTATACCAGAACCAAAATGAGGCAAATACAGCGACTCAGTTCACACCAATTACCCATATTGTAAAGCGCCGTTGGTAGTGAACAAGCCTTGGGGATATTTTTTCCAGTTGTTTCCCTTGAAAAAGTTTTTTGAATATAAACAGAAAAGTTTGATAAAAGCAGGACGTTGTTAATAAATTCTTGTAAATCCAAGGAATATTGAATTGAAAACAACTACATATAGGCAATGTTTTGAAGGGGACTCAAATGGGGTTTTCTGCTTACAGCTATATATGGTTTCAAATAGATAAATTGTGGTTTGTAGACCCCTTTTGGGGCGCTTATCTAGTGTTATTAAAAACGAAATAATTAAAACACTAGCATGATCTTAAAAACATTAGTGATATTAAATATATATCAATTTGGTATTTGAGTGCGAAAGGCTGCTGAAGTCATTACTTTTATCCGATGTATTTTTTCCCTTGATGTATACAATTTATTATCTCTACGACAAACGCCATTAGTCAATATTAACTGAAAGCCATGTTGATCAAAACAAAAACAGAACAGTTTTGATATTTCACAGAAACACAAACGATCATATCTGCACGCAAATCATCCATTCATTTTCTTTTTCTATTTCTGTAAGGCAAACAATTTTAGCGTTTAGGCCTGCCTATAATGTTTTGTGCCTACTATAACTAAGTTTTTGACATTTTAAAATTTGCAGAGTAAAAAATTATATCAAAGTTCGATAGATACATGATATTATGAAAGTAAAAATTCTCCTTGCCCATATCGACAAATATATAATTTCTTGAAAACTAATACAAATGTTAGTACAATATAGTCCTAAGGAATATGTGTTGAATTTTTATGTTAACATTTTGGCAGCGACAAGCAATGCACCTCTTGCACCTCAAACAAACAGAAATCTATAGGCGATATCTGATATCTTCATTGGTTTTCATTTGCATTAGAAAAATATTGTTTCGAAGTATTTTAAATTAGTTTTTAAAAATGCGAAATATATGTTTACTATCAAAATAAATAGCACCATTTCCGAAAATCAAATCAAGTGCAGCCCTGAAGTAGTTTTGTGATTAGTGATTACATCGCAGCACTTTCCAACACACACAGAAAACAGTTGATTGTAATTTCTAACAGCGAATTTGGACCAGTATGCAACGTTCATAAAGAACCATGAGAAAATAATACACACGATAATCTTTATATAATTATCCAAATACAGTTAACTGTGCTTTCACTGTTGTTCTTAATCGTGAAAGATTTTGAAGGTCCTTATTGTCGACTGGAATGACCTACTTAATTGCAAGTGTCAGCAGACAAAAAAGGTCAACTTGAATAATCAAATTATCTTTTGAAGTCAGACAGACAAACATGGAAGATGCAATATTTAAAAGTCGACATGAACCGTGAACGAAAGCTATTCAAGGGCAGGAGTCTACCTCTATCAAAATTTGAAGGACAATTTAAAGCATAGATTTGGACTGGATTTTAATATTCGTGTTATTCTGTAATTTCATTTTTGAGTGAGTTTGAATGTTGATAATTATAGTATCTATGGTAAATTTGTATTGGGTGTAACACTTCGCAAAATGTATCTGAAGGATTCGTGACAATTTTTTTTAGAGTTTTGAAGACGGTTTTTCATTTTGGTAATCTTCATATGTGAACTTGGATAGCCGATTCAGAGTTAAATCAATGAACTCGTTTTTAGCGTTAACTAAAAGACAAAACATATTCAATGTGTTAAGAATATCATCAAAACCATTTGAAACAAACTATTAGTTTTTTACACGTTATTTACCCCCAACTTTGCTATTAGCGTCAAAACCTATTGTAACGTTAAATGCAAGAATAACATTCGCGGAAGAATAAGTTGATGCGACACAATCGACCGTGATGGAGGAAATTATAAAATCAATACGCGTCACGGCGACTCGGATATATCTTTAGAAGTTAGTTGCTTGTAGACAAAAAGCCATGAACTTTGTTAATGGGACTGTGATAGAGAGAATAGATTGTTACAAAACAATTCCCTAACTACAATGACTAATGCAATAAATGAGAAACAATAAAAACTTCATCTTTCGTATATTTTCGTGCTGGAAATTTGCAAAAAATGTGTATTTTAACTGTGTAAAACCACTTTAAAGGTACAAAATAAGATAACACGCACTAAAATGCAGATAGTCAATGTCCTGCAACAAATAAACAATGTTTTGCGCCAAAGAAAACTGAATCCTCCCTAAAGCATCGATGTTCAAAAATCGTACGTTCGGTCGAAAATAAACAGGCAAAGTTGGAGGTATTGTCTTGAATAAATTTTCCTGTTTCTTTACAGTTTTTGTTGTTTTAACCAATGTATTATCACCAAGAAAACAATCTGTTATCAAAAAATGTTATATTATCATCGGAGATGGTATTATAAATTGATATAACTTGCATCCCATCTTAGCTGTTTATTTTGACAATAAACTATGTTTTAGAGTAAAATCTGGGTACAACTTGAAAAGAACTTTCATTTCCCCGTTAGAAGGTGTTGGATAATTATTCATTCATGATAATTATCACCAAAAAATCCAGTTATTATGAGTAAATATGTTAATGACAAAACCATACAAAAATTCAATAGAATAGAGTCACAAATTAAAACATTTATTCGATTCACATGACATGTATCCAGCTGCTAGAAAAACGGTGTTTTGAAAAATGAGAAGAATCATTAAAAAGTCATTATTTCCGATGAAACCGCAGATATATATAACTAAACATCACCCATATAGATAAGACAAATAATAAGAAATGGGTTTATTTACATTTTGCGTACATCGCAATTTCATAGTTTTTATAAATAGTACAATGAAGTTCACTTTATTCTGTGTAAGTTTATGGAGCCACAATTGCCACACATGGTATATAGCTATTGTTCGCAGGGATGGGTTAGGGGGGATGATTTTGTAGATAATTACCAATGTTTTTTTTTCCTTTTATGGATTGTTTATAATCAAAATTAGAAAAAATATTCTTTTCAAAACTAAGAAAGTCAAAAGAAAAATAAATAAAAAATAATATTACAATTGAATAAATATTGAACCACTTATAGATTAGAAATATCGAAACTGTTAAATTTACGAATTGAAAGACTACATTTTTTACTAAATCATTGTAAGACAGCGGGTCATCATATGTTATTAAAAAAATAAAAAGTACACTAACATTGTGACGAACACGGGAGATATTCTCGATTTCGTTCATTTTGGCATCGTTGCATTTATTTTGACATTGTCTGGAAACTACTTCGGTTTTTCGACTTGTACCTAATTGAGGTTAACCCAGAAAACTTATTCTACGCAGATGAATTTATGTATTTTTTAGTCTAATGAGGTATTTTTTACAGCATTTATTCCACACCCTTCAGTTTAAAATAAACTCTTTTTTTCTAAAGAAGCAAGAAATCGTGTTACTTAATATAACATAATAGATAAATATATTATAGAGAGTAGAAGAAAGAAAACCGAAAGGGTTATTGTGGCGAAAGAGCTTAAAAAATCGTTGAGCTTTTTTCTCTGACAAAAACAAACTGCCAGACATTTATAATATGAATTATAATTCGCATCTTTTTGAGACTCTCTAAAAATCAGAATTAGTTTCTGTAATTAAAATAAAAGGTGAAACACACACGTTTGTTTTGTGAAATAGGTCCCCAAGCTGTGATTTGTACATACAGGATACATATAAACATAATAAAATTGTTTGTTGTTTTGTCTGTAGGGTAAATGTAGGTGTAATGACATCAGTAAGCCAGGGGATACACTAAACAAGACTTCTTTGTGTGTGTATTCAGTCTCTTCATCAAAACATGTATATCTTGTAAAACAATGATCAAAATTATTTAGTCCAAATCTTAGCGGAGTCACATTTTCTAAGTATTGCAAAATTACATCTTCCATATATCGAAAGGATAAAAGATATGGGAGTAACTAGGAAAGAATACTATATATTACTATAAATCTACATTAAAAACTAGACATTTTACATTAGAAACTATACATTTTACATTATAATTTGAAAAAAATCGAGTTCTCGAGGTCTCCACATTGCCGTAAACAAGGGTGGAATATCATTTCTTAATGTTTTGGTGAGGTTAACCACATTTGGCTGACAAATCTTATTTGTGCTGTAATAATAACGGTTTATGCAATCAAGAATGGAAATACAAGACAATATGACCAAGGTTATAACAAATAGTCGCATTTAAGGGGTAAAACAAACCAATGAGGTAAAATATTAAACTGTATAACAAAACTTTTTTTTAATTTCATTTCATTTCATTATTTCAAATTCATATTATGACAAAGAAACTACAGTCAACAACCTGTGCAGTAAATTTTGCTGTTACGTGTGAAAAAGTCTGACCCGCGTCGGTCAGTATTATCAAAATATAAAAGATTTGTTTCGTAGACGGAAC
This sequence comes from Geukensia granosissima, assembly GCA_032357055.1. Taxonomy (NCBI): domain Eukaryota; kingdom Metazoa; phylum Mollusca; class Bivalvia; order Mytilida; family Mytilidae; genus Geukensia; species Geukensia granosissima. The sequence goes on along the minus strand of JAULBM010000023.1, from coordinate 2,862,410 downwards.
ATTCTTTTTTCATAGTTATTTGATTCTTGGTTACTTTTTCAATTAAAATATCTGAATATGACATTACAAAAGAGCATTACCAGAGATTTTTTTTCAATTTTATCTCAGCACTTTTTCTCATTACTTGAAGCTTAAGCCCTTGTTATTACATCAAAAGTAAGAGTTCTCCTCCAAATGCGGTTAACCTATTTAAATGAGCAGCACGCGACAACCAACTTTCTTCCGGTTACTATCAACGACATTGAATCGTCACTTTATATACCCCTGTGTGATTGTTCTCACAAAATATTTTATTTGATCTGTTAAAACTACTCTCGTTTTTCTTTAAATATATGACCTATTATAAATTAAGTTTCACTTTACTTAAAAATTAGCAATAAAAAGGCAAATGTGCAATCCACCTATAATGTATATAATAGTTAAAAAAAAAAGTTTTCAATTTCAAATTTTCCACAATACTTTCTCAAGTCACGACTTCACAGCTGTGTTTAGACAGAAATTGACTTAAATCTTGAAATAAGCAAGCAAAAATCTGATGCTCTAAATTACTGGAAATGTACTTTCAATCTTCTGGAATCATCCTTGAAACCCATTTATTTGTTCAATAAAGTTTATTTTTAATTATAGTTAAAAATATGAAAAAATTGGTCCTGGTATCAAATGATTCATTTCGAAAAAACCTAAATGTAATTTAAGTAAAAATTCTTATTCAATGCAAAATTTTGATTGCCCTTTAACATTTGTGCAACAGAAATTTGTCAACGTGTAAATGAACTTTTCATATGTTATATTGTGAATGAATTTTAAAAAGTAGTTTTCTCTGATAGATTACTCAATAATATTACTTAAAATTTCAAATTCGACTGATTTCATGTACGATATTCTACATTTGAAAACAATTAAACTGTCTTTCTGCAAAGAAATCATCTAATAAAAGAAAGATTTAACTGATTTAGGTAAATTTCTTATAAAAGAAACATTTATATTTGATACACATAGAAATAATCACAGTATGTAATCCGTCAAAAATTAAATACTCAAGTTAAAGTACAAAGATTCGCGCCTTTTATTTATTTACCTTTTGTAAATAAAATGTGATATCTGTCTCTAAGTTTAAATACAAGAAAAAATAAGAAAATATGACTCCGCTTGAATTTCTCAATCTCCAGTAGTCTAAGCTAAAATTTAAATATGAAAAGGGATATGTGGAAAATAACGGTCATAAACAAAAATTAGTATTGAGTAGGAACAATCCTCTGACAACGGAAATAGGATAAACTGTCACAATGAAAAAATCTGCCACAAATTGACATTGTTTATTACTTTTAAGATACATTTATTTTTCTGTTTGACATCGAGATCGCGTTGTTCTGTGGAAAGTAAAGTATAAACGTAGTGTATATAAGTAGACATATACCGGACACGCGTTTTGGTCCTTAATTGAAAAATATGTAGAAAATGTCAAGAGTAAGATCCGACGCGGTGATGAAATGTTTGGATCCGGGATGTCTTCGTTTTATAATTAAAAATAAATATTGAATATAAATGTAAAAGTTTGTCAAAATATCAAAATTTAAACAATGCAATATCAAAAACAGTTTTGGTTAAATATCAACTTTTTTATTAATTACTTGTATGTGCAATATTTTCTTTGATTTTCTTTTCAAAATGTTAAATATTTGATATAAAGTAACACTTCACCTTTTATTCAGAGACTGTTTTAACACCTCTAACAATTGAAACAAAACAACGACAGGCGACTGAAAACCAACTATTTGGGATTTTTTGTAAAACCCATTCGAACTTATATTTTCTTAATTATTGAATGTTTTACCGACCGTGCATGTTAAAACAGTTGATGGCTACCATTCGAAAGTGATTAAAACATTCACAGGAATTTTTTCTCAATGGATTTCTTAAAGAGCAGTAATCCATCATACTAATGCCCAATTCATTTACATAACTTATGGTGTGTGAAAAACTATGTATCGCATTACAAAGAATTTTAAAACTCTACCGTGTATTTACACATCTTTTTGTACTTTATGAATTACAAATGCAATAAAAAATTTAAATATGAATGTTTTCGAAGGTACACTCCGAGAAAAGAATATTAAAATGTAATATAGTTGCTACAAATGACACTGTTAAGTACTACATACACAAGCTTCTAATTGTAATTGTGGTTTAGAAAAATTATTTTTTGACATTTTAATGCAGTTAAAAATAAATATATATTAAATCCTGGGGATTTCCACAATTTTTCAGTAAAACATTTTCAGCAAGTCTTTACAAATATATAGTATTAAGGATTTTGCCAAGAAATCTATTTATAACCCTAATATTTATCACTTTAACTACACTAAAGATATAAATAAAATAAAATATTACAATGTATATAATAGATAATACACGCAAGTGAGGTTAATAATACATGTATGTGTATTCATATTTCTGTAGGGTAAACACTTAGTTAATTGATATTAATAATGTAGAATGTGTTAAACATAGCGCCATATATGTTAATTATCATTAATAAATGTTAATCTCCCTGATTTATTGGACAATTATGGACGGAATGTGATAATATTCCGTATACTGAGAGTTAGCTGGGAAATTTATCTTTTCAGCTAATCTGTAACTCGATCTCCTCCTTTTTATAAATGAATTATCACATTTACACATGCCGGGTACCCTTAAAATGTATTTTGATCAGAGACATATAAAAACGATATAAAGTCCCAGTTTTTGTTAAAAGAAAGAAAATATGAGTATATTTAAAATATTAAATATGATATAAAATGGAGCGATAAACTGTGTGACACAAATGAAAAAAAAGTGAATGATTAGTTTTAGCTCAGTAAGAATCATTTCGCTGAAGTATATGTATTTGCCATTTTGTAACACAAATTGGAATTTCAATACCCCGAAACTTCAGATTTTCTATAACATACTGGGATTGCACTTTTAATAATAAAAAATCTACAATTTTATTACCGTGTTTTCATTTGAAGATTTACGTACTTTAAACCATCCTATTTTATGAATGATATTGTGTTTGTGTTTAACCTCAAATCAGTGACTAAACTTTTTCTTCACTTTTGAAGTATTTCGTAAACTGTAACAAGATATGCTTTTTTAACCTTTCAGATTAACTGAAATATATCAGATTCGTGTCTGTCAAATATAAATACATTTAAACATGTCAGCATATGACAACAATTCGATAATTTTATCATACATACCGGGGTTATTTCCTTGGCTCTTTCTCATCCATGGATATATTACTGGCTGTCCGTCCGAATTTGTCTGTGCACAAGCACTTTTGGGGGACGAATCCTCATCGGAAGAGGTTACGGATGGCGGACTTGGAGACGATGAAACTTGAGCGGGTTGGGTATGAGGCGTGAACCCATTATTTAAAGCTGTTGTCGTCCCCCGTCCGTATCCTTGTGACGGAGGAGACGCCCGAGCAACGGAAAGTGTCTCTGGTGGGGTCGGGCACGGATTATAATTGTTTGGTGTGTATTTCTCCTCATTGTAACGTCTGTGATCACTGTATCCATACGAAGGTTGGTAATGTTGTCTATAATAATCTGTACCATTATTTGGAATATAGTTTGACTGTGAATATTCGTCCGTCGGAGGAAATTTAGGCTCCGTATATGAATTAGGGTTCATCAAAAACGAACTCATGATCATTAATTTTGACAATATTGGTTGTAAATAATTCCAACTCGTTAAGATCACATATTAAAGTCATCCGAGCCCTCCCCATTTTCTATAGGCTACTGTCACGTGACTTTCACTAACCAATGGTAAAAGATTACCCGCTTGTTAATTGACGGGAGAAAGTTGCTGTCTGTTAAAAAATGCTGCCGGGGAAATTTTAACTATTGAATGTGAATTGATATACATATTTATCGTTTATTCCATTGTTATGAGGTAAAGATCCGTTTAACGAGTTTTAAATATTTTTCTTTGTAGTATTAAATATGCTAATTCTTTTGAAAAACAAGAAAAACAACATCTCAAAACACAAAGAATTTGGATCAAAGAAAATCTCGAAACTATCGAAAAATTGCAAAACTTGCAAAGGCCTTGAAAAGTGGTTATTGAATCAACCAAAATTTACAAAAGACAAATACTCGTTTTTCATAGTTTGTTAAAAAAAGCGATCAATGGTAGTTATACAAAAATATATCCGATAGTGCTCGAAAACAGAATTAAGGCAGGCGATGGAGAAATTCCAATTTATTATGTATAATTAGATTAATTGTGATGTCTTATTTTTACAAATAGAAATTAATTTCATTGAAATTAACAAACGATTTGTCTAAATTATTTTATGGAATTATTAATTTGAGTAGGGAAACCATTTAACTGTTTTAAACTGTCCATAGTTTCATCGGGACTTAATTTTTATTAACAATTATTTTTTACCATGCTGCAGGTTTTTGTTTCTAAATGTTAAGAATGTAAGATATATGTTTAAGAAATAAAAATAGGAATTGTTTTTCTTAATAACCAAGCCTATTAAAAGTGAAAATTTTCAACAAGACAATTTAAACTTAAACATTTGTGTAAGATCATGAAGAACACCATAAAAGGATATTGAGTGAATATTGATTGCAATTTAACTTTTAAAATGAGTGATTATAGAAAGATTTTCACACCGATCTTGACGACGATAATACGGTATAATCATTACCTACAAAACGAACAGTGACTATGATTAATCGAATATCTACATTTCTTCTTGCTTTTTCTCCATTTTTCATATATAATGAGACCGAATTTGTGATGTACTGGGACATTTGCTGAACCCCAGTCCAGTTGACATGGAAATATTCATATCAATACACAACTCGATACACGCATGTAGTAAAGGAATTTTTTTGGTTTAATATATTCTTATATATTATTAGGCATTTTTTTTTAAAATTACCATAAAATTATTACAAATTATTTTATTACAATAATATTCGTGGAACAATAATAACTAGAATTATCATTATTTTGAAAGTAACGACATATTGTGTTATAAATATCTCGTGAACCACCATAAAACATTAAAAAATAATATAGATTTGTAGAATCTTTTTGGTATTGGATTTTGATCTTTATAATTTGGTATAAATTTTGTAATTTCCACAAGAGATTCTCTTTGACACAAAATTTTGCTGAAATTTCAGTGTTCAGAGTTAAGTAATATTTTGACAGAAATCAAGGAATAATCATAAAATGTGGGAAATTTACAAGTTTTATCATAAACCGTTTTCGGATGTTGATTAATTCGGTGCACCAAATGTGTCATATTTGATAGAATTTGAAGAGGCAATCCGCGTTTAATCCGTGTTTTAATGAAACAATATACAATGTATTTTAATGATAGTTGAACTTGTATGAGTTCTATATTTCTACAATTTCTACAACGGGCTATTTTCCTATCAAAATTCGAATAACGCTTTTTTCAGTTGAACAACTTAAATTAAATTTAAGTGTAAAATTCAGCGCATAATAGAATAGCTTATTGTTCCAAGAGGCAAAATAACATAAGATATGAACACTTCTCTTCGATTATCTTTATAATACTTTAACTTTCAGTAATTAACTCATCAATTGCTAGTGTATTTTTATTTGTATAAATTTTAAAATTTTCGCTTCAGATTTATATAAATTAGACTCCTCAATCAAGCCGTTGATTACAACTTGGCATGAGAGAAAGCAATCTTTGTTTACTTATCCATTACATTATAAAAAGCACGCTCTAGTGTACCCTTAATGTCCGCCAGCAGCAGTACAAACAGAAAGTGGGTTCCGATTAAAAAACCCAATCACTAGATACTGAAATATAATCAAAGATATTAATAAACATCGTTTTCTTGTCCAGAAACCAAAGTTGATTATTAAGCAATGCAAACAATGCCAGTGATTACCACTGACATTAAACTTTGACATAAGCGGTATTTTCAGAGACTCCACAGGTCAGGTAGGATATTTATTCTATTCTTAAAAAGTTTTTTGTCTAACTGTTTACATGCCCGTAGCCAGAAATTTTCAAGGGGGGGTTCGACACCTGGAGTAGCGACCTTCACGGCCGGGATTCTGTGGTATTTTTGCAAAATCCTGCAATATACTCATTTCCTGGCACTGTTTTTGCATTTCAGAAATCCTGTTTTTAAGACTTTAATAGTCAGACTTCAATCTGAAGTGCGAGTTTAATAGTGCTAATTGGTTTTCAAGGGGGGGGGGGTTCATCCGAACCCCTCGAAACCCCCCCCCGGGCGACGGGTATG
>JAULBM010000023.1:2836563-2847303 GCA_032357055.1 Geukensia granosissima | reverse complement strand
CAGTAAAACTGACCGCCGCGATATGACTGAAATATTGTTGAAAGTGGCGTTAAACCCCATTCAAACAAACAAACAATCATTTAAGGTTTAACTATCTCAACTGTAGAAATATGATAATCAACGGCTTACAATGTAAGATTCTATATAGCATGGTTTACCAATGTTAAATTAATATAGTGAATTTTGATATTCTATTATTTCATGGAGAAACCTCTTATAGTAGCATTAAAACCGAAATCTAAACATCGTAAAATCGAGTACTCTTATCAAAACAAACTGAAACGGGCAGCATAATCCAGCTTGAAGGACATCTATATCATGTGCAATACAAGGAATGAAGTTCTCTCCGTTATTTCAAGCGTTTTCAGTGGAACTGGCTGACATTAAGTTGAAACCTACGAGAAAATATCTTTATCACTTTCGGAAACATAAAACATTGATATGATTAATTATCAACATATAGCCAAGTATGGTCATTATCTCTGAAATATATTACAGTACAAACTCTCCAAGGTTTTCCTAAAACAACGAGGAAACACACAAAAGCCGTTTGAAAATAAACGTAAAATCCGTGAGTTTGGCTGGATTAAAAGGTTACAGACAGCTAATCCTCCCGGTCTAAATGATAATATTATTGGCAAAGGAAATATATCTAACACTCCTTCCATCAAGGATATTATTTACAAAAGAACATGGTAAAGACCGTCGAAGACCAATGGTTAATAAGCTTTCTGAATATTGTTCACCTTCAAAATTTGATTGGCCAGAGCGTCATTAAGTCATACAATGCTTTTTCTTCCTAGTCTGTCAATTGTGAAAATGGTGTAATCTAGAAGACTAATAAACTAATAAATCCCTTAACTCTTTTCTTGAAAATGCAAAACTATTGTAGATATTCATACATTGTATATCTCAAGTTGAAAATAATTCAGAATTAAGTAATAAGACCTACTCGAATAAAATTCGTATTTGTACCAATGTATAATGTGGTGGTAGTGCGACGTAAATATTGCATGGATATACATATTCTTTCCAGACTATGTACTTGACTGAAATTCAATTAATACAGTCAGATTATTAACCACGCATTTTGGAGTATGAAAAATTCTCTTGATGTTTTAGAAAAAAAACTATGATAAACCATTTCAAACTGTTGACACTTACGATTATTCCACCCTTTATTCTGCACTTCCAGATGCCGTATTAAACAGCATTTTTCATATCTAATTAAGTTCCAAAATAAATTTGCTGTAACAGTAATCAAGCTTTCTTCTCGGATGACCCCCGAGAGCGGCCGGGGTATAGAAATGGGCCGATCGGTTTCTCCGCATGCAGGTAGAACTCCTGCTAAAAGGGCGTCCTTTGGTTGGGCGGGGATGTATAAATTCGTCTCGAATTTCAACTCGTCTCGGACGGGAGCGTTACCGCCGTTCCCCGTGTTGTAAAAATGCCACGCTCTCCAGCACGTTAAAGATTCTTTTGTAACAATTCAGAGTGATCTGTAGGTGACTAGTTGCTTAGCTGAATTTCCCGCCCTACCAAAACAGTCCCAATTTGGTATCCTGTGGCTATAAAATTCCCTGTCCTAACCCCCTGCTTAAGCCCTTTTATGATTTATTGCTTGATAACTTGTTTTCGTCCTGAATATGCATGAAATATTTGCAACTGGACGTTAAACAACAATGAATCAATTCTTCTCTGATGAAAAAAAGTTTACTGCAAAAGATGCACTGACTGGATTTGTGAGGAGATAAATTCAATTGATTTTCTTTTTTACAATATTTACCTCACGTTTGGCGATAATATTTATCGACGGGTTGTAGGAATTCCTATGGACACCAACTGTGCCAGTAATTGCAGACACTCCTTTATTGTAATAAATCCATGTTGATTGCCAAACTCCGGAAAGATTCTTCTAAATCTGATTAAATAGATGAATTTTATAATACTTACCGCTATCGAAACGATGTCTTAACAGTTAATAACTAGTAAACAAAACTCTTATTTTAAACTAAATCCGCATTGTCTTAAAAATCATCTTAATAAACATATCCTTCAAGGATATCGACAAAGCATTTTTATCGTTTTTACTAAAATTGACTTTCTTTTCAATAGCTTAATGCTGAACTATACAGTTTATATTTGTTATAACATTTTCTACTTAACGTCTATATTTTTTTTAAATTGGCATTTGCACAATCTTATGTTTTTACTTCTTATGATATTAAAACGACGTGTTTTCATTGATATCGTAGTTCAGAAAAACGTGGTTTCCTGGTCGGTTGCTTTTAGGTTTTGATCTAGCAGACAGGAACTACGAGTACTCTTTCGAGGTCAATACTTAAGTTGCATCATGTATTACTTTTAATTATTTTTGTTGTTGCTTTTCAGTACGATCATCTGTTTCAACGGATTTTTGTCGTATGGTCACACGACTGTCCCAGCTTAGGGGAGGGTTGAGCGCTTACAAACGGGTTTAACCCCGCCACATACTTAATGTAGCAAGGAACCTGTAATATATCGGTTGTCGTTGTTAAAATAGTCATTTATTGTTATTCGTTCACCATTTTAATTAGATAAGGTCGACTGTTATGTTTTATGAATAGTTTCACACAGCTTCCGTTATGGAGTGGACTACGATTCATTATTGAAAACCGTAATGTGACCTGTAGACGTACAACTTATACTGTTATTTGTTGGATGACTGTCTCATGGACAACCATTCCACATCTCCTATTGTTAAAGGAGATTTATATATACCTAAACTTTTCAGAAATGTTGTAAATAAAGCTCGTTAATGTAAACACCACCCACTGAGTATTGTCCTTTACTTGAGTAAACATACATATCGCTTCTTTAATATCAACATCGAGTCTCTGCTGATTAATTTACTTCAAAACTAATTTTGGCACTTGGTCAATACCTTGCTTGCTTTGGCTATTAATGATATTTTTACACTAAATCCAGTCTTACGTCCTTTTAATTGATGTCTTAGCTGAAGAGAACCAGGTATGTTATCAACTGTAGTTGGATTTGAAATTAGCTGTCATACACAGCGAAAAATATTTCGTTGTCAGTACATCTTTTTGCCTGCTGTTTTTTTTTTTTTTTTGGTTATTTTCTACGTACCATGCATTGACTTCATAGAGTTAAATATCATGCAGTTGGCTTTTTATGTCGTTCTGTCACACCATTAGCCCAGGATAGGGGCGGGTTTGGGTATTCACAAATATGTTTAACACCTCTATATAATTTATGTGCCTGTCCCAAGCCAGGAACCTGTAATCCAGTGTATATCGTTGTTTTTATGTTTCAATGTTACTTATTTATCTGGCCGATAGTTGTTACATTTGAATATCATCATTTTTAATTTTTGGAGCCTTTAACAGCTCGCCGTAGGGTGTGGATTTGTGTCAATTGTTAAAGGATTGGATAAACGAGAGTAAATGTCTTTCATATTAGACATTATATACAATAAATTACTCCTTCTGATGTCAATACCAGGAAATGAGGACCCCAAAACCTGGGACTTGAGGTTATCTGACCTGACCGAGCAATCTCCGAAACAGAAAATATAGTACATCCTTCATCAGACATATACATTACTGGAGGTTTAACTGGAAGCTAGGCGACTCTGTTTCGGAGATTGATGATCGAGGAGATACCTAAGGGACAAAAACTCCCATCCAATTATTATTCACATTTGTCAACCGTCGACGACACTTTCATTTCAAATTTAACTCTCAACCGTCTGTCTTAAATATTTAAACGTTTCTTACCGACTGCGCGTCAGTATAAAAAACGTGTATATATTTTATGTAGACGTTTGTGGACGTAACATAACGAATTTAAGGAACTACTTGTCTGTATACTACAGTTGTAGATGCTTGTAATTTGTAACTGTAGTTTTTGGATGTCTGTCTCATAGACAATAATTCCAAATGTCCTATCAGTAAATGTAAAATTTAAATTGTTCCTAGAAATTTCTGTAAAATAATAAGTGGTAAAATTCAGACAGTTCTGAGAACTGTATGAATACGCTCTGGTATACAAGCAAAGACATCGACACAATTGTTTCAAAATAACAAGACTATGAATGTTGAATAAATATGGTATACATTCAAGGCGTAAGGCCCTCTAATCAGAAGCATTTGTTCAAAAACATAGGAAAGTCGAGATCAAAACACTGTAAAATAGAGTATTCATTCCCAAACAAACCGAAACTAGAGTACTAATATGTTGTCAAAATGGTAGAGCCAGTTTATTATTATCTTTCAAGTAAACACCCTTAACACCCTGGGAACAAGGAGACGCTTTAGAAACAACAGTCCGAGCTTTTATTTTATAAAGAATTAGAAGAAAATGAAGGGACAAAAACTCCTATTTATAGAGAAAATGCAGGGTTGCACAAGGTTACTGCGATGTAGGAGGGGACACTGCTAAAACAGAATTATCCTTTGGTTGTGGAGTGAACGATTGTAGAAAGGCAATAATACTTAGTACTCTCCTTTGTTTCAGTGACATGTAACTTGGTGGCCATATGCATGCAAATTCCTATTTGTCCCCCATTTCTCATACAAGTTCTTACTGCAGGGCCCCATTTCAAAAAACGATCGCAAATTTAGCCTGCACGCTATGCCTTTCATTTTCTATGGCCTAAAGTGCACTTTAATTTAGCGATCGTTTTATGAAACAGCAGCCAGATCTTTTGGTTTTTGTTTTCATGTATTTTTGCTAACATAGATATGGCTAAAATCTTGTCTGTTGAACATTAAACACCAATCAATCAATCAATCGTCTCTTTAACAAGATATAGGTCTTTTTTCCAATTTCAATGTGAACGACAAATGTTTAACTTTCTTCAAAAAATGTATGAAGCGACAATACAAATGTTGCAAAAATTTTTACACTTATTCTTGTTGAAAGGTTTTTCTTGTTATTTTCTTACACAACGTCTTGTATAATACTCAAACGTTCAAACGCGCTTATAAAACATTCAGCGCAAATAAATAAACCCTGCAGTTTCTTATTGGATAATTATTATTCCACATGGACATAAAACATATTTTATCTCTTAAACATATCTACTTTTGTTACAGAAAATAGAAAAAGTACAACGGTACTGGCCGACCTTCCAAATGTCTTAATAAACATATCAATACTTGGCATTAGAAAAGAGAAATTGCTCATGTTTCATAAAAAACACAGACGTAAAAATGCATAAGTGGTTAACCGTATGGGTAGTTTTCTATAGCTATAAAAAATGGAAATATATTCGAATCTGTAACTGGATCAAACACTGTCTGAATGAAGTTTACTTGAATTTTATTTACAGTTAACTCCCTTATACCGCATAGGAAAACAATAATCCAGCCGTAACAAACAATTCAATAAAAAATAGGATGTGTAAATAAAATAATTTTGCATTTATGTAATGTAAAGATTTTTGAATTTAAATAATTTTTGATGAAAACCAAACTGATATGAGCATGATAAGAATATGTTTATGGTTTGCATCATCGGAGGGAAGCAAAAACTCATACCGGAGATTTTTATGATAAGCATCAGTAATTTTCTCATCGAAAAATGGCAAAGAAAAACTATCCAACTCATAAATTACAAGTCAAGCATTTAGTTGGCAGAAACATATCGGTTAGCAATAATTTGTTACGTTTTCTTCTGATTGTAATGTTATTTATTGTCGAAAGGCTAGAAATATTTTATTCGTCAGTCAACGAATTTGTCAATGCATAAAAACTTGAGTTTTAAATATTGCCGAAATGTCATTCAGGCCTTCAAACTATGCTAAAACGGGATGGATCCGTACTACGCATTACTCCCGAATGTGTCAGTATCCTGGTCTGTGACAGATTTATGGCCAAAGATGTGTCAGGTTTAAGTTTTATGTTCCAAAGTTTCTACTCCTCGCGTCTTTTCATTCATAATCTGAACAATCCACCCTAACCTATTGACCCTTGAGAGTATTTCAAAATTGCATGCTGGGTAAATGTTGAATTATTTGTGCAGCTGCGAAAATGATCAACTACAATGAAAAGAAATAACAAACAAATATCTTGTTAGAGACAACAGTTTTATGTTAACCAAGTATCACGATATGTACAAATAGCTTCTTAAAACAGATTGTTTCATAAGAGGTATTGACGGTTCAATGACGTTGGACGTGAAACGTAACGTTACTTCTGCTTCAAACAGTTTTTAACAAATCCAAGCAAAAATGCAATTTATAATTTAAACACAACGAAGTGTCTAAATAACAGAATATGATGGATTTTTCAGAACTGATAGAAATTTTATGGTAAGAGCCTGTAACTGCTTCTCAGTCATCAAACTTGCGCAATATTACGACAGAAATGACGCGTAAAATAACCGTGACGCGGAGGAAAAAAACTTCGAAAGATGAAAATCAACACTATATAATGAGCCTTTAATTGCCAACATTTCAAGAAGTAAATTTAGACTCTTGACTGATGTATTATGAAAAACAAACAGTTTTTTATCAATCTGGCGTCAATCGGTACAGATGCTCATCATTCTGCGGATGTAACGACAATTGTTGAAAGATGCAATCTGAAAGCAATCGATCTGAAAACTAGTTCTTATAGTCTGCATTTTATTTATTTTTTCTTCGACTGCAAGAAAATGTTCATTTGTGCATGAATAATAATAATAATAGCTAAATAGTATTGCTTTTCAGTATGCCTTTATTCCAGCATGCATGCGAAGTCATGATATCTTTTCGATTTCAGTCATCTTAAAATTCTGTTTACTGACGTGATATAATATACTATACCCCTCTCAAGCGCTTTTTCATTTCGCTTATCTATCCAAGTCCTCCCCTACGATTTTCCACTCCGTAATCAATTCCCTTTTTGCTGCAGAAGACAGTCTGAGACGACATTTTTTTCGGAATGTCCTCTTCTTACTTCTCGTCGTCTTGGTGTTCGAGACAGACATCATAACTCATTTCAGAAACAGTGGAACATCTTAACCTACCAAATTTCTATGAGAATTTAATTAATTTATCACCTTTGTCCTCGGGGAGGGGGACTTACCAACTTGGTTAAGGAAAGGAAACGTCGCGATAATATAGAAACCCGCTTGTATTTCATAATATGGCTAGCATTTGCACTCTCTAATTTGCATCCAGTAAACGACAAGCAGATTATTTCATGTAGTGTTAATACATACATACTTGGCTGTATAAAGGAAACTGTGATATTTCTGGAAAGAGCAATTATGGCTCTTTGTTAAAAGTTAAAAATACGGCTTAACCATTAGAGTTATATATACATATGTTGTACCAGTTTAAAAACCCTCTATTTTCTTTGTTTTTGTTTTTTATGGTCCAAACAAGCAAGGATGTTCTATATATAAAACCTACTTGGTACAAGTAAGGACACTTTCTGGATAAAGACTTGCAAAGTTAAGCAGACCTATTAGAAGTATTATTTTTAGTGCTGGTTGGGTTATACCCACGGGGGTATACAGGTTTACTCACATATAATAACCTCGGCATCGAAGCACTCGTAAGGAAAATCAAATGACATAAATTGTAGTCAGCTTTATCAATACAGAACCAAAAAAGTGGTTTCCTTCTTTGTAATTCAGAAAAATGTTAATTGCCGCCCCCTCCCTTATGGGCTTTTGAACTATAAACGTAAATATCAACACTGTATACGATTGATCTTCTGCATATATGCCGTGTATTGCATTAAACATAAGTCTGAAGATATAACATAAAGGTTGGTTAATCTTCTTTCAAATGAATAACTATTCTTTATGGTGTCAGTCACGTTAAAATGTGTGCAAATGGTACAGAGAGTATGATTATGGCAGTGCCTAGTTTATATATATGTCCTGATTTTAATTTAGAAATCGACAAAGCTTTTTTTCCTAAGAAATTGCTCTAGACATGATACCCCGAGTAAAACAGAATAGCACACGCAAAAAGAACATTGTATCTTTCATAGCATTATAGGTAGCAGTAAATTCATTTTTTATTGTAGTAGCTTAGACTAAAGAAACTACTTTTATACCTTTATTGTTTCTTCTGTTGTTATAGGTTTGTTGATTATAATGTCTACTTTATAAAAAAAAATCATATGTGCATTTGTAAGTTATTAAAAAAATGAAAGGAAATGTCAGGGAGACCGTATTTAAACCACGAGAAAAACAGAGGGAATTTACAAATCTAGAAGGTGTCCACAATCTGCTACAAGATGCAACGTTGCATGGTTATTTAGTTTTGACTCTGTGTGGTGGGTGAACAACCGAGTATCAACCGTGGAAATTTGTTTTGTTTTGAAATATTGGAAAACGCTTAAGCAAACTGCAAAGATATAGTGACGAAATTTAAGGGGACAGTCGGTCTACCAAGACTCAACCAAATTGCTGTTTATACGGATTTATATATCGTGAATTTTCAGATTAAATTAAAATTTCACCACCCAGACAGAGCCGCAGGAATAAAGCGACTGTCTTCTCTGTAGGCCAGACGAATCACACGCTCTCATACTCAACCTTATTTACTCCAAACATCCGGGACTTTGGCAGCCATTGTTTGGAGACTTAATTTGTACAGACATCCCATTTGTCAAAAGTGCTAATCATAAGGGCTATTGTTGAAATGTATCGCTTTTAGTTATTTGTTTACTTTAATGGTGTAAGAACACTTCACAGAAAACCTTAGAAATAATCCCGTTTACTCGCAAGAGTAATTTTTCCTTTCAGTGTATAGACATTGATACTGTTAAAAAAGAAGATCGGACATTTAGTTGACACTTTGATAATCTTCAAATATATAGCCTCACTCCTTGACATTGTGGTAGGTAGCGAATAACTTAAATGCATTACAGAATAAGAAAGACTTTTTAAGTTTCAGTAATTTGGCTTCAGTCAAAATAGTTAATTTTCGACAAATAAACAATTTGAGATACATTATTCTTGTACACCGATTTCTCATTCATTGTTAAATACACTTTTGGTTTCATTGCAATTAGATCGGCATACGTCCTCCTACAAAAGTAGGAATCGAATGAAAACGAAGGGTTTAGCTAAGAAAAAAGAGTTATTAGAATCTCTTCGACCAAGAGTTATCTCCCTTATAAGGCTAGTTAATTCTGAAATTCTTTACAATCAAAACTCGATGTTTCTGAAAAAGTCACCAAGAAATATATCTTAGGTCAAATTTGATTAACAGATTATCTATCAGAAAAATTTTGTTTACCGTTATTTTGGCAATACATAATGGTGAGGATATAATTTTATTTTTGTCTAAAATATTATCAGATTTGATGGCCATAAGCTTCATAACAGTGGGATTATTATTATTTTCTTAAACTGTTTTCATGACTTTCTTAAAACCCTTCACTTTTTTTCTTTTTCTGCATATTTACGGTTTTATTTGGTTATTTATTATCTCATCCAATACATAGTGTGTGTTATATTTCATTGTCAACAGAACGCATTAATGTATTCAAACAGAAATTTTTCCGATTCTCTTCGGTAGTCTTGTTACATTAGACGTTAAAGTGGAATACATTTGGAAAATTTCTTTATTAAATATTTTATATCAAAGTAAGTAAAATGATATAAATAAAAACGTGTTTGTTTTTGTTAAATTATTTTTAAACATGCTTTTAAGTTTAATATGAAAGTACACAGACTCAAATATGACCTATGTTAAATGTTTGATTTGTAGTTATGTCTTCTATTCTGTATGTCATATCGTAACTTGTTGAATATATTGTTATGTATGTACTTATCATGCCCCATTATATTTTTCGTGTGAAGAAAATTATTGACAAATTACTTGATGAACATGTAAATAAAAGAGAACCTGAGTCCATAAAGCATGAAATGTATGTCAAAGTGGCCTAATTTTGATGGGATGGTGACAGACTCCCGCAGAAGCATCCACATGCCAAGCTAAATGATAGTAGGACACACAGTACCTGAGAACTAAACTCGGACGAAAAAGTGAACCTGCATTTGTCAATGAAGCGTAAAATGTGGTCAGCGACTTATTTTGGTGGGATGCTGACCGACTCCCAAAGACGCATCCACACACCAAGCTAAATGATGGTATGACACATAGTATTTGGAAACAAAACTCAGACTATAAAGTGAACCTAAGTGAATAAAGCATAAAATGTAGGTCAAAGTGACCTAATTTGGATGGGATGCTGACAGACTCGCTTAGAAAACATCTACACACAAACTTACATGATTGTAGGTCATGTAGTATCAATTATCATGTCAGACTCATAAAAGATTCCATTCAACCATTAAATATGGGTCATGTGACCTCAATTGGTGAGGTGCACGTGTGTCGCACCCTAAATTTCAATGAAGCTGGCGAGTTAATTTGCATAAAAAATTCAGCAACTTTGGTTGTACATTCTATAATATCATCATACGTCTTTACCTAGGAGGCCAAACGTTTATTCTGTCCAGACATTTCTTCGCCACTAACAAAAAAACCTGATTTTTAAAGTAAGTAGAAAAAATTAAGTTGTGTGTTTACCCATTTTTAGGACAGTCAGTTAATTATAGTTTAAAAGGCGCACTCTGCAACTAGACACAGAATTTCCCAATTGTTATGATGTAACTTGCAAAAATATTAAAATTTTACTAAGACTGGTTTTATAGTATTACTAACTGGCTGTTTCTGTATTGGCCCTGGTATAGATTCGAGGTTAGCAGTATTGGCCCGAGGCC
>JAULBM010000023.1:2823064-2833517 GCA_032357055.1 Geukensia granosissima | reverse complement strand
AACTTGTGCGCACAAGATAGTAACTCGTGCGCACAAGTTAAAATTATTTTTTTGCGTGGCACTCCAGGGCTTCCGTATAATTCTTTGTTTTCATCTTAAACGTCTCCAAAATTGTTACTTTTTAAAAATAAGAATATGAAATATATATGCCAGAAAGACATGATCTACATCTTACATGCATAGTTATTCAAAAGCGAAAGTCATTTGTGCTTTTCTAATTTTACCTTCATCAGATACGCTTTGGGAAGATCAGCAAAACTTCATAAATTTTTAGTTATATTAATTGACTAAACGGAATATATCGAGATTTTCTTTTGTGCTCTGCTTAGGTCTTGAAAAGCTTTCCAGTGCTAGAAATGTATACTCTTATTTATTTTCGAGTATTGGAATGTATGTTGAAAAGATGCAGTTTACATATTTCTGGTATTTTAATTACTAAAATTTCCTTAATGTAACGTCGTTAATTGTATTTTTCATTTGTTTCATTGTATTATTAAAAATTCTTAGAGATTGACTGACCTTCCTAAATTTGACCTCTAGCGTGCCTGATGAAGGTTAATCTAGGAAACCGCTTTACATGCATTTTACTTTTGCTTTTTACTTTTAAATACAGTTCATGACGTAAGGAACGACGATACGCCAATAAGAAAATAACGATCATAGAATTTTGCAAACTACAATTTTTAAAAGATGTACACCGTATCTTTCCAACATACATTCCAGTAACCGGACATAAATAAGAGCAAACAAAAAACTAAGCCATTTTCAAATCTTGTCATTTTAAAACTCTCAAGCAAGTAATCCTATGTTTTACTACGCATGTTGCTTGATAAAGACTTCACACAGGGATACTTGTTTGTTGGTTTAAAAATGACAAACCGATTGCAAATGGCGTAGTATATAAAATATCAAATAGTTATAGACCCTCACCTAATGGCACAGAAATAGAGAAAGACGAATGATCATCAATTAAATACCAGAATACCCTACGAAAACCCCATCTGTGATAAGAACATAAAAAACTATGTACCGATTACACTATGGTATCATGTATACAGTGATTAAACAAGGTCTCTGTCCGACTGGTACATGTTCTTGATCAACATTACTGAAATAAAACAGTTTTACATATCCTCACGTCTGACGAAAAGGATCCGATTTTAAAATTCTTTATTAAAATAGCATTCTCTTACTTCTTTTCATACAGTCTTGTATAAAGGTTAAATGAAATTAAGTTAAAACATTCCAACGTTTTAACCTTCATTATTATGTGAATCATTTGACCGATTAATCTGAATGTGTAAACGAACGATCGCAGAATACAACTAGAAGTGAAGCCATCAATATCAAAATTGAAGATGTGGCCTGATTTTCCATGAGACAACCATACAGTAAATGACGATCGAAATTAAACTACAGGTCCCATAACGGTCTGCAACAATGAACCGGAGCCCGAACCTTAACGGAAGTTGTATTTACAAATTTAGAGGTCTCCACAAGGCCTTCAACAAGGGTGTCATACTACTTCTTGTGAAAAGCTCTGTGCATACGTAAAATAATACTGCTTATGCCTGAATGTTATCAATATTGTTCATGTTACAAAACATATAACACATTGACAAACTTACGACCAAATTCCTTACTTAGGACAAGCACGCGAGACATATACTCCCACCCTAGCTCTTTTCTCAACCCGATCCAAAGCCGATTTCTCAACCCCAAAAAATGCCCACTTGAGCAAATATTTAAATAATAAAAAGAAGACTGTAAAGGATTCTTAACGTATATGAAGTTAGATTAATGTATAACACTGGTGGTATTTGAATGTTGAAGCATCGTTTTCTTAATTGGCAGTTTTTCATTATTTTTTTGTCTTATAACTAAGTATTATATATTGTTTTATTGAATTACAATTTATTTTGTATTAATATATAAGGCATGTTAACGTTTTTGTAGATTCGTTGTCTGCACTGTTCGATGTCTCTGTTAGAGAACCAGTAATCACTGTTGGGACCAGCAGTATATTGTGTAAGTTGAAAAAAATATTTTCAGATGGAAATTACGTATATTTTTAGAACAACATTTAGAATTTTTAATTTCAATATTAACGCTCTAGATTTTCAGAATTAAATTTTGGTCCGAGTGCTTTGGAGTTACCAGCATGCTGTTCAATTTCCTGTACTGTTATCGACCATGTGACGTTACTTTATATTTCCTTTTCTCGTTGAAATTTATGTCCTTCTGTCCGTTCATAATAAAGACCGGCAAAATACATTTATTACGATAAAACACTTCATTTAATTAAATCTTTTGTTTTGCTTTTTTATATGAAATTAATTTCATGGACATGAAGAAGAGTTCAATAAATTGTAATCTGATTTATAGAGTTTTTGGTTATCTTAATTCACGCTTTTATTAACAGAATGAGGAATTACTTGAAGTAATCTGAATTTATGGGATGACAAAAGCCAACAAATTTGCGTGTTTAATGAATATTCTAAACCAGTTTAGAAGCTTTTGTACAATAGCGGTGCAAAAAAAAAAATATTCGTTGACTTTTTACAATTCAGCAAGACTTGTGAATTCTAGCCCATTTTATATCTCAGTTATGTACAACTGCACGATTAAACAATACAATAATGACACTCTGTCGTGTTTTCACAACAGCAAACCTTTAAGGAACTAAACCTTTTTTAACGCATTTAAATGTTAACGGTTTAAAGCTTTTAACATTACATAATTTTTTTAAACAATTTATTTTTTCAAAAGACATGGTTTTACTGAATGCTGAATATAATATTCCGCTCGTTTTTCAGATCAAATGAAATTTCAATGATATAACACATAAATTACCAAAAGAAACCCCTAAATTCTGTAAATAATTGAAATTTTAAGAACATTTCAATTTAAGGCAAGAACTATTTTTATAGGGGGGAGTAACATTGTTTTAAAAAAATTCTTATGGAAAGGAAAGCAAAATATTTCTTTCCTTACATGCGGAACATACATGTTTAGAATCTAGTGAAGTCTGAAATGTTTACACTACTCAAAATCAGCATATTTTTAGCTACAATACAAAATTTTTTTTTCTGTGGCCTAAGCTGTTAAAATATATTTTTTTTTTAAATCCCCCCAGATAAGAAAGTGGTTGCTGCCCAGGTGTCGCCACCGTCATGATAAGTTTTTTGTTTTGGACTTTGTAAGTCGGTAGCTATTGGTTTGAATCAGCGCAAAAAAAATATCCAAAAATAATCATGTGCAAATGCAGCCATAGACTAAGAGAAAAACAAATAAAAAAGCGATATAATACCAAAAATACCTCCAGACTTACTAGGAGTTACCAATTCATTTGTGTGTGTGTGTGTGTGTGTGTGTGTGTGTGTGTGTGTGTGTGTGTGTGTGTGTGTGTGTGTGTGTGTGTGTGTGTTGTGTGTGTGTGTGTATAAAATGGACCTTATCTAATAATAAGTTATTGATACAACCAGGACCCAGTTGTTCACCACTTTCAACTCATGGTTAAATTTTAACTTGTAGTTTAATCTTGTACAAACAACCAAATTTAACATGGAGTTACATTTAACTCTAAGTTAAATAAGTTGAACAACTGTGCCCAGAATATATCAGTAATAGCTAACAGGCATGAGTACATTATCCCAATTTGACTCTCAACTTCCAAGTTTGGCAGTTAAATCCCTTATATCTGAACTTTGAACTTGGTCAAAGTGTCATGTTTAAGTCTGCAGTAGACTGACTATTCCAAATTACAACTAAACAGTAATGTTATCTAATAATTAAGTAATAATTTTAAGTAAAGTCTGTGCCTTTTGGCTAAGTCGCAATTAGTTTTCAAAGAAAAACACCTGTTCAAGACTGTCCGAGTCTAGACAAATACATGAAAAAGAATAAAAAGCATATTGAAACGTTACACCTTGACAGATTTAGAAAATATACCACAACATCCAAGGACGAGATTTCCCGATAAAGCAGGGATTAGAAAATCATAAATAATTATGTTATAAAAGTTCCATCATTCTTTGACGTATTATGACGTTTATTTGAGTCACAGCAGCGTCATAAAAAATTCGAAAAGTTTCAGATGTTATCGATATTTTCTCCATCTGTTCTGAAGATTTAATTAATGATAAATTATTAATTATGATTAATTGCATCACCTTTATGAGGTAATGGACAACTTTAAGAAATATAAATGTAATTTTATGTCAGTCCATAATTCCAAAAATCTTGATAAATGAATTAGAATTGTGACAAATTTCATCCATTTCATTGTTCCGGGGAGATAGCTGTCAGACAAGGTTCCAAGATAAAAGCTTTAGTTTTTAACCAAATACTTCTGTATTCTAATCGCATTGTGGACTTTGCATTATCTCCATAACTGTAACCATAAAAGGACATTTTAGAGACAAAATCCTCATTTTGCGGAATTGTCTGTAATAATTTGTCGAAACGAAAACAAGAATGATTTATCATCACTCATACAAATGTCAAAACTTACACAATAAACACTCGTATATCATAATTAGGAAACTAAAATAAGAGTGACCATTAATGAATGCAAATTCATTCCACGCGTTTGAGATATTGTAGCAGACTAGTTGTCGATTTTTACAAGTCAAATGTACTTTATTGTAACACTTATTAGGATTCTTTGATTGATTAATCGTCAAGTTGTAATTGTAATAGATATTAAATATTTAACCTAGTTTTCATAAAATGAACATGATATTCAGCTTTTTATAAAAGTAAGTTTCCATCATAGTTGAAGTCCTGAAAGTGGCCTCTAGAGTTTGAAATTGTTGAGATGTTAACATATACAGCATTTGATTTTTTATATTGTTCATTTCTATTTTTATTTTATACTAGTTGCAAGGCATAATACCGGTATGACTCGAAAATACAATTCTCTCTGAGGGATGATTTTTAGTTTTCTTACTGTTCGGTTTGTATGTTTTAAATTAAGTGTTGTAACAAAACACGATTTTGGTCGATGGTCATCTTAGATAGCTTCTATGTGAACCATGCACATTCCATCTGATAATAATTCAACGCATCCTTAAACATCTTATACTGGTCAGGAGTAAAGACATTTGTGAGTAACAATGATTTTGAAATGACTTTAAAAAATGTTAATATCCTGTGATTTCATTTTTCCTCCCTTTTCAAACTCTTTCAACAAAATCGGCTAAAAAAAGAAAAAAAAAAACAAGATAGAGATTAACAACACACTATCGAAAGCTTTCACTGCGTCGACTAAAATAAGAATGAAAAACATACGTAAGGGATATTACTTTTTCATAGCCTGCAAATTGGCAAAATTTAACCATTCGCACCCTTTCAGAATCTTACCTAAAAATATTCTTGGATAGAGGGATTAACAATTTTATGAATTATTATTTGGACAAGAGGCAAATCACAGGTCCCCAAATTACCCAATGATCTAGTGCTAGTCTAATACCGTGATTGCGTGAAATCTGTACAATCAATGGCACCGATCATTTGATTTTTTAAGGAAGATTTGAGATTTAAATCTCGATAGACTATGTTTTTCCATGTCCCACAGGGAAGGATTTTTTTCGGCAAAATATTAGGGAAGGTAAATATTTTAAAAGTACAAGGAATGGGGATCAAAAGTATATAGTCCTAAAAGACAAGACATAGTTGAATAAAACTACATCAGAAATCGAAAGCAAAAAAATAATATCTCATAATATGAATGGAATTTAAGGACTGTTGTTTCACGCGGTTTGATAGCTTGAATTAATGGTTAAATGTTGCAAGAAGACATGGTAACATTTATAAAGTGTTAATGTTAATATTTTATATAGATAAATTAGATGCCACCTCAAGTGTCAAACACTCAGGTAAACAGTAGACTTTGTACAAAACACCTGTGGAAGGCGTTTAAGATTTAAAATACTGCTGTAATGAGATAAAGTTTCAGGCACACGTATTTTGTCACAACAATAAAAATAGCAACAAAAAATTGTCCATCAAAACCGGAAGTCTTACTGTCATTTAATAAACGGAAAAGAAAATTTTGAAAAGTGCATGTTTCAAACAAAATATATTTGTTGAAAAAGAAGTACTACTATTTTATTAATTATTCTTAAAAATCGCATACTACCCCGCACACTTCTGTTCCTGTCCCAGGCCATCACCTGTACTCCAGTGGTTTTCTTTGTTTGATTAGTCATTTTCGTTATTTGTTCACCATTTTTGCAATAGATTAGGTCCTTTGTCGGGTTTTATGTAAAGTTTCACTTTTTTATTTCGGGGCCTCTTATAGCTTCCGGTATGGTATGGACTCTGGTTCATTGTTGAAAGCCGTAATGGGGCATGTAGAAATTTAAATTCTACCGTCATTTGGTGAGTGGCTGTCTCATGGACAATCATGCCACACCTCCTATTTTCACATACTGCCAATTTCATTGTTGACTTTAAAAAAAATCAGGTACAGTATGCTAACATACATTTTAGAATTTGTGTTCTATTATTTCCTCACGTAAAAGCTTGTAATTTCCATTGCAAGTTATTTCAATAAAATTTAACACAGTTTGAATAGATTGTACTTCTGAACTTGACTTTCAATTCCGGTGTTGACGAACACCGAAACTGACTATTCAAGCCCTTTGAACAGAAGGTTATGTATGACAAATTTCTATTCCGGTGGTGACGAACACCGAATTTGAGAAACCAGATGGATATGTTGATCTTAACAGATATTGTTTTCCCAAAATCCTACCTAATTGGGAAAATGGCCTTACCCAAATAAATTCGATAAATTTAGAAACAAAATAGTCTTAATGAATTTCCACTAGTAATAACCTGTTACCTACATTATTAAACTGTACACAAAAATAAAGAGAGAGAGGGTTCGCAATTATAATAGCGCAAATTCAATACGCCGCAGGTTAGGCATATAATGTAAGTTCCAAGAGCACCTGTATGACTTTACCTTTGTTTTATATAATCTCGTAATTTGCATTGTTCGTTCTGTCGTTGTTGTTGTCTTTTCTTCGATTTTCCCATTCGATTTTAACACGATGACTGGGAAAACGAATTGATCATATGACCTAGGCATAAAAATAAGAAATACCTGTGCGTCAATCACAAACAGTAGTTTACAGGAATTGTTTCAGAATGACATTTGAATCATTTAAACAGTCTTCTCAATGTGGCGTTACAGAGACTTCAGTTCTTTTAAAACACTCACAATGCAAATTGTTAATGATTTGGAAGATTTTTAGCATACCAAAATGTTTTCTGCAATTTGGATACGTCTAACTGGAAAAGATTAATAGCTTTATTGGCGTCTTACACTCGAACAGAAAGATGAATTCGTTGGCGCTATCATTTATCTTGAAGAAAGTTAAAGAATGAATATATGGTAGATATTGGGTGTATATAATATGAATGCATTTATTTTATTATTTAAACAATTTTCTAACAAGAAAAAGTTGTTAAACGATTATGAGACCTTTTTGCAGTTTTATCAGTATGCCAGTACGGGACGATATTAAGGACAAGATTGCATGGAACCTGTTAGATCATCGATTTTCTATAAGGGTGGTTGGGATTGATTGTTTTTTATGTCCCACAAGGAAAGATTATTTTTCGGTCAATATAAGGGCAAGGACAAGAACAAGTTCAACAACTATCAACAGCAAAAAAAAAAATGGATGGGATGGGACACAACAGGGCAACGGTTTTTGACTGCAACTGGAAAATGGGAATGATGGGTATGGACATAAAATTTAGCATTTTGTAGCGGCATAAACTTACTCTTTTTCGAAAACTACAAAAGTGGTCTTTAACGTTCAAGGAGCGCGACACTCTCCAAACTCGTCACCCATTATGGTCCACGGCCAGGCTTTCCGTATTATAACCTAGCAACCCTCCGTCGAGAGGGCCTCCCCTATCCGACATCTGGGATTCAGCACTGTTGGTCGAGCCCTGGAGACCGCTCCGGTGCCCAGGATTTTGAAAAAGAGAACTTATAATTGTAAACCAAGATATGAAAAATTTAAAGTATTGATAGGTATACGTTTTTTGTCTGAATTATATGTCATTTCCATTAAATTAAAAATGTCCATGTCCAAATGCTAGAAAACCGTCTACTGCTATGTATATTTTGTTTATTTTAAATTTAAGTAAAAACCTCAAACATTACCGAGGCGGGTAATTCGATTTTCGCAAAAATGGTGCGATTTTTGACAACATTGGACATGTATTTACGACACCTTTGGACAGAATGGTCGGACTTGCGGTTTGTAGGTAGTACTTATGTGTATAAATTAATTCATATTTTGAAAAATGTTAAAATGAAAAGTTTTTGATTTTTATCAATGTGTTGGATACACAAATAAAAGTTGATTCGGGTTAAAAGCATCTGCCCTTTTGAATGCCAAACACTATTTAAACATTTCAAACGCAACAAAATTATTACTAGGAGCAAACGGAATCTAAGGAACACTTTGGTGTAAAATTTGTTTTTCTGTAAGGTGGGATAGGGGATTCAGTCTTAGTTCCTGTTTATCGGTTTATACACAGGAAAAAGTGCCACGCATGTTTAACATGCGTTTAAAACACATATTAAACGCATGAATAACATGCGTTTTTTTACCATGCGAAAAACATAAAAAAGATAACACATATATAAAGCATGCGTTTACCAACGCATGTAAATCTGCACATACGTTAAACGTGAGTTAATAAAAACGCATGACAAAATTAGTTTTACACATTGTTTTCATGTCATGCTTTCCTGCCTTTTGTTAAACGCGTAAGAAACATACCTTTTAAAACGCATGTTTTACGTGACTTAGTGCACGCACATAAAACTTATGTAAAACGCATGCCTGACAACGCATGTTTCCTATGAGTGGTAAGAAATATGCGTTTTCCATGCGTCATCTAACGCATGTCAAACACATGGCAAACATATGTAAAACATGCGTGTCACTATTTCCTGTGTATTGTAGTTCATAGTTTGTTCAATTATATTTATAACTTATGAAAAAAAACTTATATAGAAATAATGTAGACTACTGTCAGACAGCCATCTTAAATATATACATTACAAACATCCAAAGATTGCCTTAAGACCTTCAATAATGGAGAATTATTTAAATTTTAAGGGATGCTGTGAAAGACCCCAAAATTAAAATGTGATGATTGCAAATATAACATTAATCGGCCAAACAAGTATACAATGTAATAAAAAAATACAGTAAAACATAAAAACAACGACAACTACATATTCCTGACTTTTGGACATGTTTGTAAGTGCTCAACCGTCCATTTACTTTGGACAGTGATGTGAATATATAAATAATAAAAAAGTTGCTACTTAGTATGGAGACAATGACAAAAAATAGCATGGTGTACTGACCTTAAATTGTACTTGCTGTTTCTAAAACCTAGCTCAACATCCAAATACAATTGATAGTATACCCAGTTACCTTAAGCTTACACATCAATAAAAAAATCCCACTAGGCTTAGTCGAAAATTTTAATTGAAAAAAACAAGGTAGTGTGCAAATAAAATAAAAATAAAAATCATCGACAATTTGCAATAAAATATTTTCTTAAATTAGTTTTGATTCAAATTATTGCCATTGAAGTAAACTCAAGACATAAACTCCATACTCATCAGAACAGATTAAAGACTAGTGATACAGTACCTTGAAGTGCCTAGATTCTATTATAAGACAGCTGTTTTCTTCTTTTAATTCAAAACTGAACAATACATCACATTACATTTAAATACTTCACCTCTCCCGTGGCCTACGTTGCTTTTTATTTATAAATCACTCGTGTTTCAAATATCTTTACATAATACATTTAATGTTTATAACTTTACGTTTGATCTTTAGAATCGGGTCCAAAAATAAGACATAAACAGCCATAAATTTTGGAATGGACTTCCTTCGCTCTAAGAAGTCATATTAAAACATATAGTTTTGATACGTGATAATTAGCCAAATACAATTTATGTTAATGAGATGTAAATTAGAGATATCCTTATTATCAGGCATTACATCTCCCATTAACAATCAACATAAAACTTGGAAAGGTATAAATGTTCGTTTTCAACACTCTGTATCTGACATTCTCTCTAGCCTTTGTAAGTCACTTTATCATCGCTAATCAGTTTTATGGGCGATTCACTTTGGTTTCTTCAATTAGGAATACATAAAATTGAAATATAGCCGTATGATATCTGATAAATGGCTGCCGCTACTCAAGATTGATGTAAAATTTGAAGACGGAATAAATTAAGACAAATCAGTGGATATGCATATAAACATATTTTGTAAATCTTGCATTTATTAAAATATTTTAACTGTACATATATATATATATATATATATATATATATATACAGATCAGTCGCCGCGATACTGTGATTTTCCCTGCATCTGCGGATGCGTGG
>JAULBM010000023.1:2787751-2819357 GCA_032357055.1 Geukensia granosissima | reverse complement strand
GAGTGTAGGGTCGGTAGGTAGGAAAAATATTTTATTTTATCAACAGTGATGAAGGTTTGCAGAAAAAATAATAAATATACATCAAAAAACATAAAATTGATATTCGACCTAATCGGAAAACGATACCGGCAGTAACCGGAATACCCGGATCTAATAAAAAATAGGGACAATAAAATTTTGACAGTAGGGCCGATTTTTCAGGGTTGGTCGGTTAACAGCAAACAAACAATATTTTATTTTAGGCCCAATGTATATGTACAGTATGTATAGTTCAGGTTCTCGATATTGCAGTGTCTGTCGACTTATCTCCCTTTTGTTTAACTTTTCATTTTTCTTCCGCTTTCTGTATAAATGATGGAAGACTTCTTGGCGGTTAATGCAAAACAAAACATAAAATTTCACTAATACCGATATTCGTGATCACAATTACAAATTTCAGTCGCCATTGACCGTCGCGTTTCATGACGGTTCAATTCAAGAGCAAGGACCTTTGTCTCTTCAGAGTAAGTGAGCTTAGCATTGATAGGGACGTTTATAACTGTTGTATACGTCCTTGCCATTGCGTATTAATGTGGTTCATAATAATCAGTTAATTCATATTTGACCATTATTGTCATTTAAATGTCTATATTTTCCAATAAACTGTTTTAAAACTCTGAAGAAAGAAAAAGCCACTTTATCAATGTTGATAAACATAATATATCATAATTTAATGTTTATACAAAAAAAGTTGATTAATAATTGATAATATAAAGAGATTCTGATTTATTGTTATAGTATTGGTTACATTTCATTACCTAATTTAAATATTTATAGATTAAAATATATCAAGTGCCAACAAAAAAATCAATGCATATCATATTTCAATAACTTAAGAAAAGAAAAAAGAATAAATTTATTTCAACACCATTTTATTTATGTGTCTTTCTTTCTATTTTAACAAATAATGTTTATACCTGGACAAACTTGGAAAAATGTTGACTGTGAAACGCCGTGTAAAGAGAAAACACAATACATGTACTTAAGCTGTTTAAGACGGACAGCAATGTAGGTTAACATTAAACAACATTATTTGCATACAAGTACAACTATTAATACCCGTGTTTGACCCAAAGCAAGTCTGTAGTCAACATTCGGGCACTGACGTAAATTCGGCTGGTGACCGTTTCACACAGCACTCGAAGACTAACGTGCAGGCAAAGGAAATGGTCGCCAGGTTCAAATATTATTCACTAGTGGTTTGAAGAACAAAGGAGGAGAATTCCATAAGTAATAGTGTTTTACTAGAGGTGTGCCGAAACCGAATAAAATGCAGTAATCTTGCTGTATCCTTTTATACACATATTCCTACTAATTACAATAGGTCAGTGTCAGCAATAGAAATCTGATCTATTAAATGTATTTATCGACATTTTATCCCCTATGTTAATTATTGTTGATAAAGTTAAGGATTATTGTGTCGTTGAAATGAATCTTAATTGTGCAGAAAAATAAACAAAAACAATTGCAATTTAAAAAAAAACAAAAACTCTGAAATCTACAAGAAGAAAATGAAAATTTTAACATCAGAAAAGAAAGCTGTTTACATGTGATTCAAGGGAAAATCAAGATTTTTTTTAAGATGCTTCACAATAAAATAGCGAAATGCATTACAATAAAGTATTCAAATTCAAGACCCACTACTCTTATAATGTTATACTTGTTTATTTAAACACATTATGAAGAAATATACTTCTTTAGATGATTTCTTATCATATTTTAAATATATCTAAGATTATAATAATATTAACATATTACATTTTATTTTGATAAAAAAGTTTATAACAGCATTTAAAACCTGATAAATAAGTATTTATTTCATAAATTTACAATTAAATACACATGCATATGTGCATGTGCAGAGTTTTAAATATACAATGATGTTGTAGGCACTGATTATTCATATAATGTATTTGTTTGACATACACATATCACGGAACTGATATATATTCACGAAGTTCACTTCCTCAACTTCCTAACATTTAATGAGAATATTTAGTATTTTAATGGTCATATATTAGTGTTTATTAAAAATAAAATTGTATGATTATCTACAAATTTATTTAAAATCAGGTATGCAAACGTCATATGAATATTATGTAAATTAGTATAGCAGAGGTTTTTTATAGAAAAGTTTGAGTGTTCATATCAGGCTATCCAATAGAGTTTGTTTGATGTTTAATTCAACATTAGCTGTTTTGTGGGATAAACAATCGATTTTGTGTCGCAACTTAAATTCATCACAATGGCAATAGAACTATAATATATCAAAAGAATACGACATGAAATGGAAATGCTTTTGACCAGTTTCACAGTTACGATACTGAATGGTCTAGATAATTGAGAACAAAGGGATGATCCCTTCTTTAATCAACCAGTTCTCACGGAAATTGATAAAATATTAGAACTGTATATTTATCAATTCTTTCAACGATCTGTCTATGGAATAGTATTTCTTTTTTCTTTTTGTTTAGAACATTTCTGATTTATTGCGCATCTATGGATAAGATAAAAGAATATAAGATACAGAAAATATTGAGGGTTTCAACCGTGGGAATTTGCCTATATACAATTTTACTACTTTATTGATTTAATTAATTTAGAAATTTAGATAGTACTTTAATACATATAGATATAAAATTTATTAATACTAATATTAAAAACTTAATTAATACTAATATTAATCTTCATGTATGTACCTATTTAATATTTCACTGAACTGTGCTTAGAAATCAGTGGCAATAAAGGCAAAAACGATTGTTTTCAGTTGAAAATTTGAAAATAAATAATTTCTGATGCTCTATTTACAATAAATATTATTAAAACAGAAGTTATATTATATGTTTCAATTTTAAGCTTATAAAGTATTCATTAAAACTGTATTTAAAAAAAAATAAAAATAATCAGTATTGATCAATAATTTTAAGGAGTTTTATTATAATTTAAAGCAAAAACATTACCAATGACATTATTGCAATTAATGTTTTTCATAGATTTTGTTGTAGCTTTCCGGGGAAATGAGTTATTAAGCTCTATTTTTATATCAGTCTTCAGCAAAATCAATCTTTACAATTCTAGACTTATGAAACGGTGATTACTTATAGTCTGAAATAGAAATTGCAACTGATGTCCAACTACCATAATTAAATCCTACTACCTAAAAGACCGTAACGTATCGAGATGCAATTCCATTATTTGCCAATCAGTTATTTTACATAAAATAGTATTTGTTTTGTAGCTGTTTGTCCAACATAGATCAATAAAACATTAACCTAATAATTCAACACAGTTTTCTTTATCTTTAAGTAATTTGCAAAAATCCAATATTAATAAACATTAGCCTATTTTTTATCATTGTGGTATAAAATTAACAGGGAAAAGGTAAAATAATTGATTGTAAAATATTGAAAAAATCACATGAATAACTTCTATGATAATGAAAAAATAACATTTAACACGCATACACAAACATTAAATATAAGTGTGAATGTTCTTTGTAACAGATATCTCTGTATTATTTATTTGAAATTTATGTTTATATGTGCCTTTTTAATCCCAGTGATTATATAAAAATGCTGTATATTCATTCAGACTTACATTTTTTAGCATAATACAATAAATCTTCTTCGCATTTTCAAGGTTATTGAACCGACAATGTTTGTTTATCTGTATAGTTTTGACATATTAAATAACAAATTATGATAAAAGAATATAATGACAAAATACTATCACGACTATATAACACGGATGAGTAGGTATATTTGGTTTGGGACCAAGTTGACCAAGGTTATAGTAATTCTTTTAAGAAGCATAAAGTGCTCATTTCTGTCAATCAGCAGATCGTTATAGCAGTGGTTACTAGTATTAACGTGTAATGTTATATTGAATATGTGTTTTGTCATATTTAGTTGAAAATTAAATACCTTAAAATGATAGATACACAAACAACAACTTAAAAGACTTGCGAGTCTGTTATCATTAATTCGAATGACAGATCTTGCTGGGGTTTAAAAGAACCACAAAATTCATATTTTTTTAAAAATTTGTAGGGTATCTTCAATATCAAAAAGCAAACCAGGATCACCGTTAATTAATTACATTTCTATTTAGGAACAAATAAAACGAAAATGAAATAAGGGTGTCGTCCATTCCTTCCTTTCGGTCATCGTCTTGTCTGCCTTTTCCTGCCCTTTAGGAAACCCGAATTCTTTCTAAATGCATTTATATTATACAGGACTAGAGAGATGTCCAAAACGAAATGAGATTAACATTGAAATGTTTAAAAGCATGACATAATACATAAATGCATCTTATTTAGGTAGCTATATTAAGATTAATCATTAGTTTTGCTGACTGTAAGACCGATAATAATGCGAAAAATATAACTTTGATTTGTTGTCCAGAGAAAGATGTGTTTCAGAAGGTCTTATTTTATCACATTTTCACGTAGTCTTCAAAGTTCAAAGTTTCCAATACATTGTCTATGAACGAAAGATACTAAACATATAAAGTACAAAAATATTTCCATCAGTTGTGTTTCTTCTTGAGTTTCAAAAATTTTCAAAATAGAAAATTGTTTGTGTCTTTCACATTTAATATGTTTACACTTGAGATTTTGTCACTAAGCACCTTTTTTTAGTTTGTAGTCAAATGTGGTTTTGGACGAACCATACATTTCAATACGACAATTAATTTCTGATAAAATGTTATACATTTAACTAAATATTGAAACTCTTGAAATAAACATAGGCTTATAATTAATAATCCAATCATCCCTTTGAATTCCAGATTGTTTTTACCTTTAAATGCAGTCTGATAGAAAAACTCTCTTGAACTAATTGACACAAATTTCATCAAAAATGAAACAGGTGAAGTCTGATTTCTCTTTGAGGTTTGTATTTTACGTTTATAATGGACTTTGACTTTATAGCCTAGAGAGACTCCTTTGTGAAGATATAAATCACTTTTGACATGTATTTCGTATTATAATATTTAGCTACGCTGATTTACAAAAGCATTACGCTCCTCGCAGCAAGAAACTCGGCTGTAAATGAGATCTTGAGTATACTCTGTCAATTTCTAACCACTGCAACCTTTTAAAAATCATCAAATTACCCGAAAGTCACGTAGAGTGAATTGTTCGCGATTTTCTGAAATTTTTAACAGTCAAATAGTTTTGTATTGGACGTTTTTCCAAGGAGATTCAGCATTCAATGTTAATTGTAAAACATGTAAATTATCTAATATTTACAAAATATTTGACGGTTTGCGATTTTCGCAGCTATTATCTATTTAAAATTGAATTTGAAAATTTTCAAATAAAAAGCTGATTTGTAGACTTGTTTTAACGAGGAAGATGGCCCTTAGAAATAAGATTTTTTTAGTGAACATGATATTTACATATATTTATATAAAGCCAGATCAGGAGATATATGATCATAAAAGGCGGACATGTCGTTATCAACTTTCTTTTCACTCAATGTTTTAGTGTCACATCGGTTAAATATTCAATTATGTCCATAGTACGTTACAAGGCGGAACGGATTTACTGCTTCAAATTGTCAAAGATCTCATAAAGATATTGGGAGTATTTTATTTTTCAAAAATGCTTTGAAGCTATAGTATTCATCATAAATTTCTAATTTACCTCGTAAATTTCCCTTAAGTATACAATATTGTATTTATAATAAAGGTGTTTCGTACAATTGGTGATGTTTGGTGTATATTTGTATACGTAAACTTAATGTTAGAATAATATCATGTGTTTTAATAAGTACAAAAATAAACAATATTTTCAAAACTATAATTATTACATTTTTACCTTAATATCTATATAATCTAGGTTTTTATTTAAGATATATAAAAAATTAAGCATCTTAATTTTAAAACAAATCATAATAACATTAAAATCTAAAATCGTCTCAAATTTATCAGAAAATTAAAATATTTAGTTAAAATTTTAGTTAGTATTTTCATAGTTTTTTGTTGAAATAAATTTATAGTAGTACAAAAATGTCCTTAAATTTATGCTAAGAACAAAATTGATAATTTAATTAACTATTCAACATTAGCAAGTTTGTAACGTTTTGTAAACAAATGGAGCTATCGCCGCCATTAATAAATCTCGTTCCCGGATCAAAACAATACACGTTATTCCTCAGACGATTGCGGGAAATGTTTTACAGTAATTCTTCTCTTTTTATTTGTTGTTTTATTATTCAAAAGCGTTTTACTTTTTACTGAATAAAATTTACAATTGATGATGACAAGCCTTGTATATATGAGAAAATACAAGATTAAAAAAAAAAAACAACCAAAAACATTACTTTGGAATGCGTAGATAGTCATATTAAAAACATTATTTTTAGATGTAAAAATATTATTGCAAATGTATCATTTTCCGACAGTAATACTTATTTGCCTGATGTCATTTTTAAAAAATTCTTACTCTTTGAAATTATTTGTTAAAAATAGATTTTAAGAATAAAGCTTTATTGGTTTATTATTTGAGTTTTTTATTTTTATTCAATATACACAATGTATAATAATTACAATATATTAACATTTCATATATCCAAATACTAGTAGTTGTTTAAAAAGTTTTTTTCAACGTTAAAACCTATCTGTATGTCGAGATATTAGCCCTATTGGCCTGATAGAATTGAGCAATACTTGATTGTCGAACAATTTCAGAGGGAACGACATTGGTAATATGCAAACCCAAAATCTAATAAAATAAGTATCAGAATCAGAAAATTAACACAAATTCTCTTAATGTCTTGTATTATGTTTTTTTTTAATTTTGATTAGATTAAAGGATAATTTCCAAATTTCGCCTAAAATAACATGTTTAATATAAATAACAAGATAGACTTTACAAACTTGCAATTTTCATGTAAACATTGCAATTGTCTAGACAAATACCCATGTAAACATCAAAATTCAAATTTTCTCCAGGTTTAACATTGAAACTGAATCCTTCTTTAGTAAATCTTAAAAGATGCTGTTTCAACACAGAAAAGAACTGTCAACAATTTTTCTTACTGCCATTCTGACACACCATGCTTAGAAACAGCAGTCATCCATTATGGTGAACGAGGAATAAGTCAACTATATCAGCTTACCTTGTGAGTATTGCATTCGTCTCATCCACGGGTATATGTGAGGAGCCCCTCCATAGCTCTGGTCAGCCGGCCTTGGAGAATGGGGGGTCTGTGGTTGTTGTGGCAGGGGAGACACAGGCGGAGGTTGTTGAGAAGGAGGTGAACGGTTTCTATCCACATTCGTCAACTGACCATTAGGAAAATATGAACTATTGCTATTAGAATTTGTCCTTATGTTGCACGATCGATCATTTTGAGAATGCATGTGGTGCACATTCGGTATATTTGGTGTCCCTCCGTGGAGATTATGGGGTGAAGAACAAGGGCTAGAATGCGGCATATGACTTAACCTTTGAGTAGCATAGTAGTCCCCATTATGATCTTCTGTACGTTCATCTTTTGCAGAAAACGGATATCTGGAACCATGGAATCCAGGATATATTCCACCGGAATGTTGAAATGTTCCATTTCTGTGAAAACTTCCTTCAGAACAACTATCTAACCCCACTGTCTGGCCGTAACAAGTAGACAGCGAATTAACGAAGTAGGAGCTCATTTGGTATAAAAGTGTTTTATTTTCTGATCGTAAAACTGTCTAATGCGGTCAGGGTCGGGCGAGTCGAGGATGAGTTATGTCAATTTCCTGGTTTATGGGTTGCCTCTTTGACTTTAACTGGAGTCGCCACTGAAATGAAGCCATTTTGATCACGTGAGTTAAATAACCAATAGTAAATCAATTTAAATGCAA
Source organism: Geukensia granosissima (assembly GCA_032357055.1). NCBI lineage: Eukaryota > Metazoa > Mollusca > Bivalvia > Mytilida > Mytilidae > Geukensia > Geukensia granosissima. The sequence goes on along the minus strand of JAULBM010000023.1, from coordinate 2,811,467 downwards.
GTTTATGAAATACAAGTTGTCAACATTAGCATGATGAGTTTTTAAAATTGATTTTAAATGATTATGTGAAATTAATAGTAAAGTAATGAAAAAATACACACTACCTGATTATAATACGAGTTAACTGTAACTACTGTATTGTTTATACATCCCGACATTATTTAAGAAGTACACTATCACCTATCTCAGAAGTAAATAAAACTGATGTGTCGATCTCTCAACTCACGTGGGCATAGACGTATACTTCCAATGGGTCAATGGTTACGACATATTACCCAATGAGATCCGTTTTCCACAATCGTTTGAAAAAAAGCAACACAATTTGCGTATTTTCTGCAAATTTTATCCAGAAGGAAATCGTTATTTGAAGCATTAAACCCACTTATAAATATCCACATTTTCGTTTCATTTTCTTCGTTTACAAAATGTTTTATGTTTCCGATGATAAATGGTTCAGAATCAACTGGCTAAGTATGATAAAAAGAAATTTGGGTTCGACTACTCAGCTAAGTATTTTTATTCATGGTTAATGCGATTTTGACGATGAAATTATAATATTTCGATGTAAAGCAGATAAAAACATCATACCTTTTAAACAAATAACACTGCAAATGTCATGAATACAATAATCTTTTGAAAAACTATGGTTGTTTCGGTCAGTTACTCAAGAAATGAGAGAAAATAAATCATTTCTTAAGTATAGACGGTATAAATATATATATACACTTAAAACATTTTGTCGGTATGCGATTTACAAAGGGTGAAAAATACAAGTAAAAAGCATGTCAACGTTATATATCTAATGGTAGTAGTTAAAAGAGGATTTTTTGTCAGGTAATATAAACCAAATGAAGGTGTGTAAGAATTCATTGACAGAAATTTATGTTGTTGATTTTTTTATCATTAATTATAGTCAGACTAAAATAAAAAGTAAAAGATGATTTTGATAAATACGATTTCATAAGTCATTTTTTATAAATTATTTACAAAAACTGTTAATTTTAATTTTATATTGTATTTTTTGCATTTGTAACTTGCCGTTTGGAAACCAGCTAAACAAGTAAAAATCGCATAAAAAATTAGAAACGTCAGGGACGTATATTATATACATCCCTGGAAACGTTTCACAAAAGTTTATCTCTTAAAATATAAATTCTGTTTCTACCAAACTTGCAACATCTGCACGGTTTTTATATGTGCCCTAAAATTGTCTCTGTCTTGTTTCATTTCTGTCTGTAAACAAAATATGACTATCGTTACCTTTATTCTTTGGATTTCAAAGAGTACAAACGTCCATTTCTCCTTTCAAAGAATAAAATCTTATTTATAACCCATTGTTAGCTTTTTCGTTTTATATTTTTATTAAATGATTACAGAAAGTGTTTGAACAAATCATGTGTGGAAAAAATGAACATTTATTACTCGTCGAGTTGGAAAAATTTACTCGCGCAAACGATTTTCAATGGATATCGCATTTGAAAGGGTCTTAGTATACACATTACAACGTTTTTAAGACCCATTAAACACCCATCATTTTCGTATTTTTGTTAATATACAAAGTTCCTTTAAATTCCACCTCCTCTTCAAATCAGATTTGTAATTTGAAAATAATATCAGAATTTTATAACCAAAACATGATCATAAGAATATTTCCATAAACATTTGCCTTGATTTTTTTTTCTTCAGTTTTGTGTTGACAAACAGTTCTTACGAAAATTTTAAAACGGGGTCAGAAGTGACCCAATAGTAAAACATATTTTTGCCCCATTGCCGACCAATGACATCATACATACCGATAAATTTCAGTTTATCAAAACTCTTTTTTCCATTTTCATTTTACCGAAAATTTTCAGAATTTTTGCTTCAAATTATTTCAGCAGATAATGCACAAATTGGGGGGATTAGTGAAAAAAGTGCCTGCCTTGAATGTGGTCAAAAGAACCAATATACCCGAGTTAGTTCTTGCCCAATATATGCCCCTTTGAAATACAATAATTAGTCTGACAAAATTTTCTTGCATTAGTAAAATCAGCATTCTAATTGAGACACATGTGGTATATGCCTATAAGGTAATTAAATATAACACTTTTTCTGCAGTCAGGGTTGTACAAATTTGAAACGTCAAACAATATTGAAGTTTTGGACCAGACAACATTATATACATGAACCGTTTTTATTGTAATACTACCCCTGTTGTGGAAACTACTTTTATAATCAAGAGAAGAATGTTTCCATGGTTATGAGACTGCACCATACTTGTACCAAAATGACTCTTTTTTTAAAATCTAGATATTCAGAAGGTGCTCAACAATGCTGGAATGCTACTGACGTTAAGGGCGGGTTCAAATAAAGCTTTCAACAGTATAGATTGATTTGATTTTTTCAATTTTGAAATTTCCGTTCGTGTTTAGCAACATTTTAGCCACATCTACATGTGAAGTATATATTTCTGTTTATACGCTACTCCAGTGCTTTGTGCTTCTAGAACTTATTGATGGAGTATTGCTGCTAGAGCAAGACGTTCTATGGAAAATATTAAAAATTATCACTTTCGAAATTTGTCGGTCACCATTATGATCTAATTGACCATTACAAAATATTCATTTCAATAATAACAACGGATAATTTCCAAATGAAAATTCGGTCCGGTTCCTGTACCTGTTGTGCCTTCAATCGATTGTGAGAAATCAACAACTTGACTATCGAGTAACACGACAGGTGCATCTTGGGGTGCAAGAGTTGCTTCCCCTTCCAGAGCACCTGAACTCGTCCTCGTTTTCATAGGGTTCTTCTTGCTCAAGTTTTGGTTTTATAATTGTTTCCTGTATTGATGCTTGTCTTTCGGTTTATTTTGATGGCAATGGTTTTGCCTGTTTTCTGACTATTTCCACCCCTCCCTTATGTATCTTTATCTTTGGTATCTTTGAATCCTTACAACTAAATCTTTCACAAACAATATAAATCGTATTTACTTCTGCATATGATACACGATTTGTAAAAGTGACACTATTATTAATAAACAGTGCATGTTCACCAGTACAAATCTCATCAAATCAATGATATTCTTCTTTAATGTATTGTCTTGGGTTGTCATCATCGTTATGAGTTTCTCCCAAGAGCCTAATTATTAATTGTTGGATTATGGCTCATTAATTTGTAGAGTGAACTATAAAGAGAAAAATATTTGCGCTGGAAAGCCAATTTACATTATTTACATTTTGGAAAAAAATATAACGTACATTCTTTCTTTAAAAAGTATTTCCCGCGAGAACTCCTCGGTAGTGTAAAGGTTACCTGCATGCCTTGATGGCGGATTGTCGTGGTTCGATCCCCGTCTGGGTCAAACCATAGACATTTAAATTTTTATTAAGGAGTAAGAGTAAAGACTGGTCGGACCGGAGTCAGGATAATGTGTCTGGGTAAAGTGACATGTTTTCATGTTGGCTGTTGCCTTTGTGAGCACGTAAATTCGGTTCAGCGTGTCAGCAGGGTTCATTCATCATCACTCATCAATATGCCTTCGTTCTAAAGATGCAAGAAATATTTGCCGCTGGACTTTAAACAACATTCAATCAATCAATGAATTATATTGTCCGTTATTTTAAAGCACGCGTTGTTTACCATTTGAAGGCGAATTTAATAATGTTATTAGTAATATTGTTATTTATTTGTATCTATGGTTATTAACGAGAAACCAATGAATGACAACACGTGGACAAATCAAAAACCTAAACTTTCTTTTCTATGATGTAAATTGTCCTGTATAAAAATTTTAATGAAGTTCTTTGGTGCTTTGGTATAACAGTACCGATCAGCAGTTGAGACACGAATATATAAAATAACATATTTGAGGCAAATATCATGAAAAATGCGTTACACATACATATGCATGCGAGCAAAATAATCTTAAATGCATAAAATATTCTTATAGGCCTTCAATAAAGGTTACCATTTGCAAGCTAATATAATTGTCTTGGATATGAAGAATTAAAGTAAGTCAAGAGAAATCGGTTCTTGATAAACAAATGTCAGTCCGCGTTTCACAATAACCCTGTAGAAATGAACGCAATCTTATAATGACAAGAAAGACGTCCGATTGCAAACACTGTAATAAAAAATGAAACGAACGACATGGCGGGAATTATTAAAATTGACAGGATTACCCTCCCGGACCACATCATTTCATCCACCCTCCCCCGTCCACATATGTTTCGTGTGTTGTGTTTCGTTCGTCTTTTCTTGATCTCGTATTTGATTAGTTTGCTGGGGCTTCAATTATCTCTCTTGTTGTTTCTGCTAATTTTCTGATTTTTCTGCAGTGTATCACGAAAGCAACTAAAGTATTCTAATACCACAAATTATGTATTCCTATGAATCATTTAATTTTAATTCTCAATTTATATTTCTAAGGAATGGCAAGTCCAAACAACCTCTGCTGGTAGTTGTATTACAAAGTGTACATATTTATCACACCATAGTTTGCCAATTACACAGAAGAAATATAGATGGTGTTAAATAAACTCATAAAAAGATCTATGCAATATTCTAGTCTTACATATTTGATTTTGAGGTATATCAATGACCTCATTGTATAAAATCATCTTACTGTCACTGTATGATGTCACTTTAATTTTTCTAACAGTCATTCGTATTAAACAAAAGATAGTCAGTTTAGATACAGCTAAAACGGACAAGCAGCGTTAAATTATCATTTACTGCCCAATCTCTCATAAATGGATGACCTTCAGCTGTGTCTTATTCTTTCCACAAAAAATGACACATATATTACAATTACTATTCAAATCCTACCAATAAGCATATGTTTAAAGAAAATATGTTCCGAGAAGCATTATTTTCACAAGTATTCTTTTTATCTTGCATTTGATTTTTTGTGTTTTTACAGTATACCGTTTGATCTGAAGTTATTGAAAATATCGTGCAACAGGACAAACAGAATAACAAGCATGTGACATCGAAATTTACACACTTTAATCGTGAAAGTTTTTATAATATAAGATGATGTGCGATACAATTGAGCATAGCATTAATAACAAAACAACCGTAAATTTGATAACAGACAGATTACAATAGACATTTTACAATAAAGAACATCAAAACAGATAAAAATAATGGTATAAAATGGCAAAATTATTGTGCACAATTGTTAATTTATTATTCCCTCATGTTCAAAGAAGTCAAATACAGGAAACGACAAAACTGTGAAGACAAACTATTTACAGTCAATCACTTTATATGAGCCCGCATTACTGTACTTGTTTTGTCTTCAAGGAAATACTAAATTTACAACCCTTGAACAATATGCGAGTCGTGCTAAATACTGAATAAGTACGGATATTTTGTAAAACTTCATTAGTTGATGTTATTTTTTTCTATAATTAAACAACTACACAAAATAAACAAAGATAAAATCAACCAATATTTGGCTGAAAAAAGTGTCACGAAATTCAAAGGCTTAAACTAATTTCAAGATCTAACACTTATTTCAATTTCATTGGGTTAAAAGTAATTTTTCATTTCTACACAAATTGGACAAACTTATTTGCTTCTCCAAGCGAAAGATTTAATCAACAGAGACGCGAGCTGAAGGATACGCAGGGAACCGTTAGCGTAGGAATCCTGGTGATAAATGTATTTCTTAAGAAACGCCGATGGAACTTTGAAACATGTCGGATTGTTCTTGAAAAATGGTTGTTAATAATACCTTTTTCTTTATTATTTCTCGCCCAAAAACCCATGTATCTTCCTTTTAGGAAAATAATTACAATCCCGAGAGATCTGACCTCTCGTCTGCTTCCAGTGATGGTAGCCAGTGGACAATAGCGCGCTATGTATTGACCGAAATTACTACATTTTCAAAAAAGACATTTATTTTTTTCCTGACTCACAACCTTTATTTGATTCAGCCGAGCGTTCGTTCTGAAAAGATTAAATGTCTTGGGAAATATATTTGAAATCTATTTCACTTGCTTAAGAATTTGGCATCAAAATGCATTTCGAATTTATCAAACGAAACGAATCTAAAAATATATTCATAAAACCTGAGAATCAACCCGTCAAATCGCTAAGGAAATGAAATTCTCCGATTTTTGTGAAATCTAACCTTTTGCAATCTCTACTTAAGATTAAGTCATTTAGATTTTAAAGTTTAATGGTTTTAATTTTCTCAAAGGAGGACGGAACGCAAAGAAGATTTAATTATTTCACTTTTTTTCTGTAGTTCACGTGAGAAAAAAACTGTAAACTATTCTGTATAATTAAAAATATCTACGTTATTTTTAATGCGTATGTGTTATATGCAATCAAGCCAAAATAATCAACCTTGAATCATCGTTTTTCATTTGTTTAATAATAATATTTTGTTCGAATACGCATTTTTTCTTTCATTAGAATAGCCTAGTCAATAAGATGTTTTTATTTGCAAAAGGATTTCTTCCATTCCTGAAAAAATAGAATGAGAAATATCGTAAAATAGCTTCTATGTATATAGTAAGTTATCATTATAATATTAATTTGAAACGATTTCGGGTAACACAAAGTTTGTTTTTTGCTGTTTTTACTTGAATTTGCTCTCCAGGGTAACGCACATAACAAAAGTCATTTAATAAAATAAATACTGTCAAGTTTTCTCCAATGATATATTATTTTATAATAACCAAGATCCAAGATCATCTTTAAATACAGACGATATAGTGCATGCAATGCCAGTTTACTCATTTTTAAACGTAAATAAATATTTACATATTTCGCAAATTGGCAGGATTTGAAGTTTTATTTTTAATAAATGGATACGAATAATACTGATTTAAAGACAGGGACGAGCAGTGTAACATTTCTTGTTTATTTTTTATTCATCCATACATGTATCTCCAATATCTAAGTAACCATCAGTATACATCTTTACTATAAATATTAGAAAACTAATATGTCATATTAATGTTTCTAAGATTATCTTAAAGATAGATTTATGAGTTATCATTTATCATAAGTTATTTCGAATTAAGTTAATCTCGATTTTTCGCCGAAAGTATTTGACAATGATAGAATGACCCATTGACCATCAAAGCTTATATTTTATGATTTGACGATCTGCATTTTCACCGACCGTTTAATTGTTTTTATAACAATGCAAGAAATTTTCTTAAATCATTTAATTTCCATTTCCAGAATGCGCGGTCAAATAACGATAGGTTAATTTTTTTGGGAAGATAAATTTTGTGTTATATTTGATTAAATTGTCAGGTACTTTAACAATAATTAATAAGGGGAATAAATATTATATATTAGTTCTTAAATGTGATGCATTGCAACCTACAAAGAGCGTCTTCTATTGATACGTAATATTTACATTTTCAAATCTAATACTTTACATGTAAAGTGATAAATCGAATTACATGCGATACTTACACGAATGAAAAGCCTTCCGTTTTACTAAATCAATCTTTTCAAAATAATTGCAAAGACTTTTGAACGTGTTGAGTGCTATGGCGTACATCTACACGTATACATTACCTCTCTGTATCAATGGTAGGCGGGCCTTGATAAGTTTCCAGTTACATGGCTCAATGAAAACGAATTTTTATTTCCAATGAAAAATAAGCTTGATAAATATCTATGATTGACAAAAAGAGTTGAATTTTAAAAACTTGTGTTAGTTGTTTAAATTAAATTGTATTAAAATCTGATAGGCTGAAATATCATAGAGATATTCAAATAAGATGATTATTAATAAATATTTCAGCAAAAAGATGCTCAAATAGTTTAATAATGAATAGTGATTAATTTAGGAAATAAACCTAATTTTTATACGAGAAAAAATTCATATTATATATTCGTCTCTTTTTCATTGATTATTTAAGAAAAAAAATAATATTAGATTAATTTCTATTAATTGGTAATTGATTAAAGTTTGTATTTATTTGATCTTTTGTCATATTGTGTTTGTAACATAATTTGTAAACATCTTAATATTGAATTATGTTATAATAATATACCTTTCGAAATTAATGGAAAAGCACTTGAAAAATAAATTAATGTTTATAAAAATAGACATATCTCATTACAGACAGACTACCGCGAACATAACCAAAGTGATGGCTAAGAGTCTTTTTGTTGTTAGTTGGGATGTGAAAAAAGTCTGGACTCTGGAGGTAATTCAATAGCATTCGCTTCCAGTAGTCTAGAAAGTCAGATATTCATGAAATTTAATTATGCCACCTGCTCTTAATATATTGTTATTGTTTATGGAAATATTAAGTTCAAACATTTATTGTATTCTGGCAAACATGTTTACTTAAGCTTTTAGCTTAACTCGGCATTTCTAATAATTTTTATTTCTAACGATTAAGGACTGTTGGATTTAGATTAATATTTTAATTTGTTTGGATTTGAGTACTTCCATCTCGGCTTTCCCATATTTCGGTTCTTTTGCGGCTGCTGAGGTTTAAACCTTGATATACGTATGTAGCACTGCGAACTCCACAATATGTATTCCATAACTGTGAACATGTATTTATTTTTCATTGTCATAAGTTCAGTGTGGAATACGCATGTAGGAGATCAAAAGTGCATGGTTCAAAGAGACAAATTTGAAGCAAAGGTATAGCTAAATTACTGGTAACAGGTCCATAACTAGTTGAGGTACACCATACCATATGGATCAATCAATCCATGATTGCGAGCATAAAAGTTAAGGAGGGACGATTTCAATCTTGATTGGATGTATCATTGGTGTAGAAATTTATGCGACAACAGCAATGCTCTCTTAAGAAAGTCCTAATATTTGGAACAGGCACGAGAGTATCGAATCAACGGCGACACATAAACCCCATAGACAGGGCCCCATAAATATGGGAAGTTTACAATAGGAAAGGTGAAGTCATCCTGTTTGCCTTAAATCTTAGAAATAAGTTTTCCCTCTAGGTGAATATCGAGGAATAAATCTAGGTATAGGAAGCAGATTTTGTAAAGTATATGATCTCTTTAATCCTAGTACGCTGTTATATATTTGGTCCAGATGCTCATTGAACGAATAGTTATTCATTGAGGAAACATCCTCGCTGTAGCGAAAAGTAAAATTAAGCGATCTGTCTAATTTCCCTTTTTTACAGGAATCTCTGGATGAATTCTGTTTCATATGAGTACAAGCATCCCTATATCAAATATGTATTTTGGTCCAGGAAAGTTAAAGATACCACTTTGGTGAAAAAAAGGTGAATTATCAATTGGTTCAACAATGTCTTTGCTAAATGTCATGTGTAAGATCGTATTAAATTACCCTGTTGAACTCATTGTACCTAATTCGTAGCTTGAAGCTTAGATGAGAACGGGATCTTCTATTTCCAAATTCTTTTGATTGTCTAGGGACAAGGCAAACAGTGCTGGCACCATAATTTTGCAAACTTTAAATCTAGATATCTGAATATCTTTCTTCTTTACAATTATAGTCAAAATTGTGACATCAGCATTCAATCAATCAGGTAAAATTGAATCCTGCTTAACATCCAGCGGTAAATTTTCATGCATGGTCAGGACGAGAGCATATTAATAAGCGATGATAAATGAACCTTGCCTTGTACTAAACCACCTACACGCTGAACCGGATTTTTAACTTGCTAGCCCACAAAAGCAACAGTTCGCAAGAAGACATGCGGCTTTAATCAGACACATTATTTTGACACTGGGCCGACCCGTCTTTGCTTTTACGCCTAAATGGAGAAGCAGCAAATATTACCTTTTTTTTATCCGGCTTGGGATCGAACCCACGACCTTCCACACTCGAAGCAAGCACTCTTACAATAACACCACCGAAGCAGTATTGCAACGGCTGCAACCTTTACCACAATAGCAGAATCCTTCAATAGCCAGGAAGTTTAGTTAGACTATATACGTAAATGCATAAATGTTCACGATTTTTCAAATTTTTGTTGGCTTCGCCGACACGATTTTCCTTTAGAAGCTGTATCATCGAAATGTCCAATTTTACCTCGAAATCACAAATAATTAGCTATATTCGCTCAAAAAATTAACCCGATTATTACAGTAGTTGGTTTAACAGATATTCAACATATAAATTCTACTTCAATCTTATTCATCAAATAAAACAAAAGATATGGAGTAAAGTCAAACCTACCAAAGTTCTTGCAGTAGGTTCAAAATCTAGTGTCTCCAAGGCACTGGAGAAAAGTTTCCTTCTTGGTAGAATTATAACTAACGTTTTAGAGACCTTTCACTCTAGTTAGGACTATATCCAGCGTTCTTGACCATATGTGCTTTTTAGGAGGGAGAACCAAGCGTGCTGGAGATTTTAGGAAATACTGACCACGTGTTTTTGATAGCTTTACTTTGCCCATTTTAGTAGGATTCAACAAGGGTTCTAATGGTGTTTCCCTCAATATAGGATTAATCAAGAGTGATGGAAACGTTTTCCTGCATTTAAATAATCGGCTGTGCTGAAGACGATTACCTCCGTGTAAGTCCAGGCTGGCTGGAAACATTGCCTTCAATGTAGGATTGATCGGGTCGGGGGTGGGGGTGGGTGGTTGTGACATTTTCCTGGTGGTAGAATCAAACATTGGTACCGTAGATATTTTTTCTATGAAAGACCACTTAGGGTTGTTGAAAACTTTACCTCTAGGTATGATAAACCAGGAGTGCTGGTAGCTTGTTCTCAAGGGAGGACTAGCCTGGTACTAAATATTTTTTTCTAGTCTGTCTAGGTAGGACCAACTAGGGTTTCCGCTCTATGTAGAAGAACCAAGCAAGGGTCCTGGATCAAGACGTTTTCCTACAGGTACGACCATTCAGAGGTGAAAGAGACGTTTTCCGCTGAGGAGAAACGAACCAGGGTGCTATGCTGTTTACTTCTATAGGTGCGACCAACAAGTTTAATTCTATGTGGAACCAACTAAGGCGACGTTTCCCTCTGGGAAGGACAAACAAGGTTATTGGAGACGTTTTCTTGCAGGAACGACAAACAGGGATGCCGGAGACTATTTTCCTTCAATATTGGACCAATCAAGGGTGACGTTTCCCTATATTCATAGCATTTAATAGGTGTGCTCTTAAGGTGTAACTATAGGTTATCTACCCAGGGGTGGTGAAGAGTTAAAGTCCGCAGGGATTTTGGCGACTTTTGCACTCAAGTAGAATACATTAGTGGCGCTGGAGATGTGTTCTCCTAGAAAGAACTGACCAGATATCATGCGGGGTCTTCTCCGGTAAGGATGGGCTGACCTGCTAAGCTGTATTCGTTTTCCAGTCTACTGTAAACGTTTCTTTCCAGTGAGGACTATTTAGAAATGTTAGAAGCGTTAACCTATGAGTATGGATACGTTTATCGCTTAGTTGACTAAGTTACGGTGCTGTGGGACGTATCAATACTGTGGGATAACCGTTGATTCTGGAGACTTTAAAAGCAAGTGAGGACTAATCAGCACTTATGTGAAAGTATTGTTCTGTAAAAGGCTATAAAAGGCTAACCAGTTGTACTAAAGACCACCTAGAGAAAAAAGAAGTTTTACTTATGACACTGTAAATATACCGACTTGGCTAAGAGTATCATGTAGAGTACAAAACAGTTTCATAGTGAATGGCCGTCAATGCCTGGAGACATATTTGCACATATCGACACGTCTTGAGACATACTTATTAAAACATTGTGTCTTACGACATATAAAGCCAGTATAGGTGTCCAGACAAATGACTTTGTTACATACTAGTAATATGAGGAAACGACAACTTCCAAGACGTCTTCAAAATATTGAAAACATTATGATACATAGGCACTGAAACGCATATATACAGAATTTAGAACATGTTTTAAGACATGTCTTAACACATGTCTTTAAGTTTGTCTCAAGATGTCTCAAGACATTGATGACCATTCAATGTGTTGTGTTATATAAAGACCAATGATTATAAAAAACAACCAGAACATTAAATAAAAACTGCAAAACATTCAAACCTCTGCCAATATTGCTCCCCAAGTTCGACATTTCAGCGGGATTTACCCCAATTTCTGTTAATAATTATTTTTGTAAAAACAATCTCCATATTTAAATGCATAACGTGACAAAACTAATAACATTGTGTTCTAAATATATTTTTGATTGCATCCAGTAACACCCAACTTTAACTCCAAGAATCAATAGTGATATGAAATGGATATTCAAATGGCACATATGTATCGATCTTTTTGTTACTGGTGTTCATACGGATTTAGTCTGCACGATTGCTACTGATTTAGTCGGAGTATCGATACATCGACAATCAACAAAAATACCAACATGCAAAGAATCAAAGTGTCACATATTCAAAGGTTTTATAACACTGAGTTATTTTTTAATTCCCCCCCCCACGCACGATTATTATGTATAGGAAAGCGTGTTATACGAAAATAAAAAGATATGGGTGTAAATGTCAGAGGGAGACAGAGGAAATTAACAAATCTACAGCTTTCGCAAGGCCTTCAACAAGGGTGGAATACAACTCTTTGTGAAAATATCTAAATCGCCACATAAAAAATCATGTATAAGTATACTGTGAATCTAAATATGATAAAAATGTACATATAAAAACATTAACCTCAAAGCCATATGACAAAATTTCTGTCTTTGGACAGGCGCGTGAGAGATACTTTGGGGTTAAAGTGGTTTAGTTGGTATTCAGTTCTGCATCAATAAAGGTAATCTGACGATTAGGCAACCATTTGAACCCACTTGAGTACTAGGAAACACATTAGCGGATTACAAGTTTGTTTGGCCTTTAGCTCTCTGTCTACTAGTCTAAAAGAGATAGTAAGGGATAGTAAAGCTTTGGCTGATAACTTTTTGTTTGTTAAAAATTTACAGACAATTTAGTGACATAATGAATGAAGTTTTCAATGGACACATTCGTGTTTAAATTTTTCTGCAAATTGTTGCTCTTGCTCTCTTGACGAGTTTTAAGGCATATAAGTTAACAACCTTACACTTAACATGATAACGCGAATGCTTTCATCAATTTGACTATCCATATGCCATACCTGTGTACAAAAACCGCTCATGAGACTGATTTTTGTACAATTTTGACCTGGACAAAGCTTTTCAACAAGTCAATTGTTTACATACACACACAGCTTGTACGAAAACCCTTCATGTATTTTAAGCCAGAACAGTGGAACTGTTTCTTCAAAAATGAAAATTAGTGCACATAGGTTTATTACAAATGTTCACAAAGCAAGGTGCATTGCTTATAAAGCTTTTTTCTGGATTTACTTCCATCACACAAGCCCAGGGCAAAAAATAGGATAATCAGTCCAAACTTTATGAATTTCTATACACATTTATGGACCACAATGAAATATACAATTCATGACGTAGTGAACGATACATACCCAAATATAAAGAAAATATTCGGTGAATTATACAAATTACATAGTGAGAAAGATATAAACTCTATCACAATATCCAAAAATAAATAACTGCATACAACTCAAGCACATGGGAAGCTTTTTTAACAATCTCCACTTAGCACAAGAGAAAAGCTCCGTAATAATATATAAACGAAACAATAAGTTAATACAAGATGTATTATATAATATATGATTAAAAAATCTTTTAATTTTTACATTTAAAATACAAATTTACCAATGTTGAATATGAATAGTCAATTTTGATATGCCACATGGCCATTACACGGGGTAACCTCTCATTAGTAGCATAACAACAAAAACATAGAACAGCCGAGATCTTAACATTGTGAAATGAAGTACTAATATCCAAACAAATGAAAATATGCACCAAAATAAAAAAACGAAACTCTTAACTCATAATTTATATTTTGAGTTTGTGCCTTTTGTGACTTCCGTTCCACAAATAAGAAACCGGAACTTCCGTTCTACAAATACTAAACCGGAACTTCCGTTCCACAAATACTCAACCAAACCTTGCTTTCCAAATATATCATTAATATTGTATACCTTTCGAGGTATTTGATCTGATTTTTAGCTAGCCTACCATATATCTAATGAGATTGACTGAGCGTTTTAGTATTTGGATGATTTAATCTTTCATTTCCCTTCTAGGTAGAGTTTTAAAAAAACATAGCTTTCAACAACACAAGAATATAAAAATCCCTTAAACCTGCTAAAAATATCTTGGTATTAATAACCTCGTGTTTTATCAGAAATAACTAACGCAATTATATAATCCGCTTATATAACAAAAATCCATAAATCCTTTGATGTGCTCTCCAAAATCGATTTTTATATACAGATATTAGCGTGTAAATGTAGCTGCAAATTTCATAGCCGTTTCTCTTGGTAGGCCTCAATAAAGTACAACATTAAGGCATTATCAGGAAAAGAAAATGTATATGTAGCGGCGATTTACTTAAGTACAGAAGAGTCATAAAACATTTTACAACTGGCTTGATTCAATGCTTTTTGATACCTGCTACGCTGAAAGTTTTTTAAAGAATTTGATCGAGCCTATTGTTGACTTTTACAATTCATATCAATATGTATACATGTTAAAAAGTACTACTCGCTGAAATAATGAAACTTGCTTTTTCGCGAGCGATTTATATTCGCTATTAAATCGCTGTCAAGTTTATAAACCATCAGACGAATTATTGAGCTAGACGTGAAAATGCGGATATACTGAGATCAATGAAAGAAGTAGATATACATGGATGACTATATTGACACCTAGATTTCATCCATGCAGGTCAATTTACAGGGAATGACGTCGGAGATGATGGAGGACAAACTGAAGATGATGAAATTCCCGTAGTCACATCGTTCAGTTTATAAAACCTCGAGAAAATTAAAGTTAATGTTAATTGTTAAGGGTAATACACAAACAAAGTTTATTTTACATACATTTTATTACCTCAAAGGGGAATTGTATACCTTCGGTGGTTAACTATTCGAGGCAATGATGTGTCGCTTGAACCTTTGACAACAAATTTCCTTGCCTTTTACTGTAATGTGTATACAGGTATGCAAATATAGAAAAAAGGGGATGTGGTATGATTGTCTTTGAGACAGCCATACAAAAACGTGTAAATTACAAACATCTACAGGTTTCCATAGGACAACATCATCCACAGATAAGTCATTATTTAAAGTCATTCAAAATGCTCCTTTGGTCTTCATTATAAATTTCATTTTATCTTAATTCCGATTTTACTTTCCTTTATTCAAGAAACCAGTTCAGCTGCTTGTGAGATCATGGGTTTCTGGCGTAATGTTGGTATATAAATATCTGCTATAATACTGCAAGTTACGTAATTTCATTGTTTTTTCTTCTTGTGACATCTTGCCATCCTAAACATCAAATACTCTCTGTCTTTTTCTACACAATTAGACTTAAACCCATTGCCAATATTTTACGGAAATAACACTTTGGGTTTTCTGCTTGCATAGATACATTGCCAGTGATGTCAGACACATCGGTCAATGGCCTTTTGATATTACTTTCAAGGTAATTATTATCATCATTTGGTGAACGGTAGAGATTTTAGCATTCGAAAGATGAATACATGTTTGTTCCTTGTGTTTTGCATAACATGTTCTATATTTTGAGACTTGCTGCAGACCTGTCATCAAAACTTAAGTATGATACTGTTCAATTTGACATGTTTCCATGGATGTCGGAACACAAAACATCGTCATATATAACTAATATACATACTTTTTTCTAAAAGGAATTCAAAAATACCAAAAGTGGCAGACATTATAGATTTTTAAGTCGGAAGACAGACAAGACCATGGCCAACAAAATAAAACGAAAGACAAACATACAGCACACAACATTACACTGAAAACTAAAGCTAGAGTAACACGAACCCTAAAAAAAAACAGTGTAAGTTCAAGTGCTGCAGAAAGCTAATTTACTTTTGCATTTTTTATTTTATTTTCCAAATTACAGTAGTTTTATTTACCTTCCATATGATGTAATAGTGTAGTTCTGATAGTTTATCGTGCCTGTAGCTCTGTTGTCACTCTTGTCTGATATGAATTTTACCACAAATTACAAATTATTTTACAGAAACTTACAATATTTGTTTGTATTATATAACTCCTAATACAACGGAGAAGGCTTAAGTCCATATCTTGCACATGGTATATGTCCTTTCCGCTGGATTTTGCTGCCTATTTTTTGTTGTATGGATATAAGTTTATACGTCTTTTAACTATTTTTGTATCTTAACTTTTCCCCTTTTTTGGTTCTAATGCTACTGAAACGAAGCTTTACTTAAATCTCATTATTTTACTTCTAGCTACAAAAGTGTCCGATTTAAGTTTTTGTCCGATGACTAGTTATATGGGTTCTGAGATCAACATTTTCGTGACAAAATGCTAACTTTGTATTCCGGATATAATCCTTTCCTCCAATGCTATTGTATTACTGTCTTCTTATATCATCCTGCAAGCATGAACTGTCATCCTTGTAAGATATTTGCTCGACAAAGTCTAGCCATACCTATGTATTATGTAAGGTCAAAAATAAAAGTATCCCTTATTTATGAGCAAGAGTATACGTATTCAGCATAAGAAAATTCACAATATTTGTACATGATTTATAAACTTATATTTTGCTCAACTGAGCTAAAGTTTCTCTGGTTTTGGCGATTCATTCGGATGGATTTTATTTACACATTTTTGTACAATATGATAAGTATAGATCGAGTGTTTTGTCGGATTGTTAGCCTTTTCGCACGCCTTAGAGACGGGAAAGTTTTATACACAACATATTAATAGGAGACGTAGTATAAATTATTGTCTATGACAAACAATCTATTAAGTATGCAGGTATACCGTACGGTTAGCGATGATATTGAAAAATTTCAGTGGAAGAATTTGACAAAACATCCCACCCCTGTACGTGTATATTCAGCAAGTAAAATACTAACAATTGCTATAACCGTATTTCTCACTGAACACAATTTTAGAAAATAAAATTCCTACTTTCATATTTCCGGAAAGTATGAACTATGTATAGTTAGTATGAGCTTCACACATTTTTCCAGTCCACATTTTTTACCGTAAAACTGTTAAATAAACAAAATGAGGACATTTTATGAAGATGACCACGTGCCAGTATAAAACAGGTGAATATCCGTTGTATTTTGATTCCGTTGCAGGAAAGGTCTCAATGGTCCTTCTAATTGATTGTGAGAAGGGAGTTTAACCAACTTATGTACCTGACACTACTCCCAATTAGAACAGGATTCTTGCACGAAATCTCTGTTATCTGCAAACATTTTTTAGTACTGGATAATAAGTCTAAATTTATTTGGTTACTTTCAAATGAAAATCCAGCTGTTATCAATATAGTTATTAAACTATTAGTGTCCTTAACAGAAGCTAGAACTAAATGGCTATCCAGGAACGGGACCTGACTTCCAAGCTCTTCCCCAATTGGGGAAAACATTAATAAATATTGAATAAAGATAAAAATTAAATAACTATGAAAAATTATATATTAATGATAATAAGAACTTTTTATATTAATAATAATATTAATGATATTTATAATATATTTATACTAGCATATATATATGTTGGGCAAACTAAAACAAAACCAGAGAATACAAAACAAACATCATTATTAATTAAGTATTTATTGCATTTATTTTTCCTTTTGTAGAAATCCTTCTTGGAGTTTGACCATAATTTTTTTATTACTGTTTTAAACTACGGGTCACTGCATTTGTTATATACAATATAGACATCCTATATCATGTCTTTTTTCTGTTTTTTAGTCTTGTTTGATACCTTGCTGTTGTCAAATCTAATCAATTTAATGGTATGTAATCAATGTAGTAAATTAATGTTAAGTGATCTGCTGGAAAAGGCTACATGATTTGGAAATAAACATATTTGTTTGTTGTTTGTTGCTGTTTGTTTATACGAACGGAAACGACTCTCTCCAGTTTCATGAAAACGAGAGTATGTTTGTCTTTATTTGGGTTTACCAGAGCATGCATCCTCTTTTGCATTTCCCGTCATCTGACCAGATTGTACTGTATTTTACCTTTTATTCAACATATATTATTGTATGTTTATATGTTGTAAACACATTTAGTGTACTTGCTTCTGTAATTGCTTTTCTTTACGTTTAGGGAGACGGATTTATATACTTGTTTCCGAATCCCATCTGTATGTTATATTTCTTGTTTAAATGTGTTAGTTATGTTTTAACTTAAAATTATATATCAACAGACAATAATCTTGATAATTTTGCAAGACAAACGCTCTTATATTTATTTACTTTCTGTTATTTTGGAATTTATAATGTTTATAACACAAAACGGGATTTACTAATGTACAGTAGAGAGCACAGCCATACATCGTTTTGTAAGATTTTTATATCTCAAATGCTTTGGTTTAGGCTTTAGAAATTAGTTATAAATTAATAATTTCATCCAGAAAATTTCTTCTTTGCTTTGGTATATGGTTTTTGGATTGCGATTTCGTACATGTACACAGATAGATTGACCTCAATATTTAACAAGTATTTACACCATATTTTCCCTTTTGTATATATATAGATATGACGTTTCTGTGCGAAACATATTTTCCCAGTTTGGAGATAACCGCCCCCTTTGACTGATATTATTATTATAGAATTTGAATGCAGTTATCGAATTGAAATAAAGTTAACATACTGATTTTGTCTCGTATGTACATGTAATGTTAAACATAGTTAAACTTATTTTGTACGATATATTAATACAACACGGAAGTTAACATTTTATAAATGGCTCAACTGTTTATTTTCACTAGTATTTGTGTGCTTGTTTCACTTTTATGTAAGTCGAATTAATAATTACGGTGCATAAACTGTCAGCATTTTGTATAGTTTCAAAGAATATTTTGCATAAAATTTAGCAACAAGTCTTAGTAAGTAATATAAAGGTAACAGTAAATTTCTAAAATCGTTCATATATGTTTCACACTTGTGAGTATTTTCAATATGACTCACATCTCGTCATACTCTACAAACATCTATCAGAGTTAACATTACTATGTTTGCAGCCACAAGCCACTGCCTTTACCCAGGATAGTAAATTATGTAAAATCATGTCTTGACTGACATTTCTCATGGCTAGGGTTGTTTTACTTTTGTGAGCTATCCCTACATCCATGTGTCATTCCAATTGTTGTGTCTGTGGACTATCCTAACATTAACCGTAGAAGGATAGTCTACATAACAAAACATGAAAACTGTCAACGTAAATTTTATTTACCTCTTAAGTGGGTAAAATTTACAAAGAGTCAATACAGTAAAATACTTTTTATTTTCTAAAATGTTATTTTATATATGCTTGAGTCCTCCGTAAAATTGTCCCATTCTAGTATTATTTATAGGTAAGAACATAATGTAAAGGCTTTGACTTGTTTTTCTGTCACCAATCAAAATTGATTTATTGATTGAATGTTGTTTATAGATTCTTCAGAAGTAAATATTTCAGGCATTTTCAGAACGATAGCTTATAAATGAATGATGACGATGATGAATGAACCCAGCTTTGAACTAGACCGGCACGCTAAGCCGGATTTTTAACGTGCTTGTATAAGAAAGCAACAGTCCACATTAACACATGCTACTTTACACAGACACATTATTCTGACTCTGGGCCGACCATTCACTCCACTTACACCTTAATCATGTGTGCTTAACAGAGAAACGGTAAATACCAATTTAAATGTCTTTGGTTTTACCCGGCTGTGGGTCGAACCAATGGCCTTCAGCACTCGAGGCAAGTGCGCTAACCATAACCACCGAGGAATAATAAACGCCTCACCCAATTTCGGCATCGAAATTTTGAACTTATTGATAGTTTGTTAAATTGTTAATATTTTTTCTAATATTTTTGTTACCAAATAAAATTTCAAATCTTTTGCCACATACTTCTTCAATGTCTATGTTTAATTAAGCACAACATTGCACAACAAAATATGGTGCTTTCACCAACGTCCGCAATGGGGTTATTTTCTAAGTCGTCATATTTGTAGACAACCTTAACAAAATAACTAAAACTTATTTTTATGCCCACATATAGTTTTTTTATATTATTGGAGACAAAAAGATTCTGAAACGATATTGTTGAAAACGAAATATAGAACAGTCTTTTTTTCCAAAAATGCCGAAACTGGGTAGCACGCCGAAAATGGGTAATACAACGTTAGCCTCTTGGTTCAAATTTTTGGTCATTGTATAGATTTTGGTTAAGATGCTTTTTCTGAATGCGAACGTCAAATTTTATCTCTTTTGTTTTGCTTTGTAGTCCGATTTGTTGGTTATTAATTCATCTATGTACAAAAGAGACGATATACAGTAAAGAAACAATACTTCATCCCGATAAAATAGAATAAAAGCTAGGGATCGCAAAAGTGCAATTCAACTTTTCATGACCAGAATTAGATCGCCTTTAACACATTTAACCTATATGCTTTACATTTAGATGCCATAATTTTATTATATGAATACAAAGACCAACTAATAAACTGGACACCCGACTCCGTTTGAATCCGTTCGTTTGCAGTAACCTTTCATCAAAGTTGACAGTTTAAACTTAAGCAAAACTATTGCTTATTTCAGTTATAATTGAAGCAAGCAATATATATGGGTTGACAGAATCAACTGTACAGCTGGAATGTCCATATAAGACTGGTACTAGTTTTATTGTGTGGTATAAATTCATAACAGAGACTAATACTACAGCTTATAGTTCCAATAGTCTTATCAACCCATATTTACCACAGGATCTCAAACAAAGATTATCTGTTACTGGTAACCATGCTGCAGGAGAATATCATCTGGCCATATCTGATATAAGACCAACTGATCAAGGGAAATATCAATGTACAGAGTCTGACAATGGCAATAATAGCAGCAAAACCTTAGTTGTGATTGGTATGTAGTAGAAGATCATAATGTATGTACAATTTTCAGAAAACTTTGTTATGTACTTATAATTTTGGTATCTTTTAATTTCTATTTGCAAACCTTCAAAGGTTCATATAAGTCATACCAATTATTAAGTCTAGCCACCCGAATTAATTGACGAAGTAAGTTCTACTCCCAACTACAAAAGTACAACCTTACATTTTATAGCTCCAATTATTGTATAAACTCTTATCGCAGAATATCTTACGATTATCTTTACTGGTAACCGTGGTGAAGGAGTATTACATTTGAATATATCTAATGTTACCTTGCATGTAAAGTTAAAATAATCATATCAACAAAAACTTTTCGCATAAGATCATTTTAAGGCCTATGATAATTAAGGATTTCACATTTTCCAGGGATTTTTGTTTGAAAAGGCTGAATATGGCATGCCAACGTTTTGTTACACCCTTGGTTATTTTAGATTATGTTGTTCAAGTGGGGTATGTTTTCGAGAACTGACAACGCCATAACTTAAGACCGATGAAGACAAAATAAAAGCATCGCATTTACATTTCGATAAGCGGCTACTGAATTAAGATAGTTCACGAGTCAATTTTGACGTTAATAAGGGGTATACACCTTTCTGAAATCCCATTTCCGTAAGGTCGTGGTTCCCTCTTAATTTAAATTTACCATTCCGCTTCCCGTTTTCCGGGAAGTATGATGTAAAATTTCAATAGAAAGCATCGCTTAAACGTACATTTATTTCTGTCGAGAACAAATAGTTAAAGCTTTCAGTGCTTGTTTTTATAAAATAAAACGTGGAGCGTAAATACCCCAACTACATCTTGCAGTTGTAGAAAGTAATGCTTTAAGATAAAGTACAGGGAAAAGTCGAATTTTTCTTTTTGCTCATTCCTACGTCGATGTGATGAACGATCCACAAAGGGGAAAACTCTTACAAAATCTTTATTTTAACAAAACTCGGACTTCCGGAAATAGGATTTCGGAAAGGACTTTTTCGCCGATATTTCTATCAAACATCCGTTATTTACCGCTATTAAAACAAAATGTGAAGAAAACTTCTACGCAAACATAATTTTAACAAATTATACTTCCGATATGTGTAATATGTTTCATAGGCTCCTTTTCTATAAAGCATTAGATATGTTAAATATTTAATCCAATTGTTCGACCTAATTTGAATGCCTGAGCAAGATGTTGCTATACAATCGTCAGATTAATGTTAAACAAAGTCGATTATGTACTTTTTGAATATTGCTTTGGGACTAAAATAAAACGTATAAAATTTTTTAAAAAAATCTACGGTAGCCTCATATAAGGCCAACAATTATGGACGAATATTAACACCAGATGGCAAGCTGTAAAAGGCCCAACTATAAAATGGTATGATATTCAAAAATTACAATAATCCAAATAAGTATATATTGTTCAACAAATACTCTCTTACATAGCATCAACTGTATTAAATCTTCCTGGCTATGCACAGGCACATAAAGTATGTGGTGGGGTTAAAAATTACATTGTAACATATCCCGTATGCATCATAAGCTTTATCAACAATTGATAAAGCATCCTTGACTTATATAATGGTAAAGCCAATATTTCGCTATTTTTAGGTGACTACAATGTTCAAGCCGTACTTAAATGTTTTACAATAATATTTTTTGTGGATTTTTAAGCTTTAAGCAGTGCGTCGTGAATTCTAAAAAAAAACTTAACATCAAAAGACTTCTCTCGACTTACCTAAATTTCGCAAAACAAAGTAAGCCTTGTTTATATCTTTTTGCTCATTTTGGTAAAACATATCAGTCTAACGACTTTTAACGTAGGGAATTTTTTAACGTGTGCATTATCCGTCATATATACCCAGACAACATTAAAAATAAAATATTTTTAAACTAAGATAGACGTGCAAAGCGAAATTACTTAAAAAGAGGAATACATTTGCACAGTTAAAAGCCTAATTATTTCATTCGGTTTATTTTTATCAGAAGTATATACTGCTTCACAAAATAGAAAAAGCCTATATTTAAAATTTCCTCTGAAATGAACGACGCAATGCATAAATGACATCCGTGTAAAGATGATTCTTCCTAGGTGCTGTCATTGTTCTCCTTGCAAATGTTATTTTATAAAAATGAATACTTAAATAAATATCTCGAAATCGTTCCCTGTAAATATCTGATATAATTAGAATAGAACCTAATATATCTAATATTACCACATATTTGTTATTGTATAGACAATATGTGTATGCCTTTGCCAAAACTGCTGAGTCCATTATAAATAAACAGTCATGGTACGGTTGTTTGATGATGCTTTCCGAATCTGTTGTCCAACATTGAACATCGATTTTTAGGAGCTATGCATAGTCGTTGTCAGGTGGGCGATTCAGGCTTTTTGGAGGTTCAGATTCTAAAGCTTGTAAGAAATTTTTAAGGGTAAATGTCTGACAATTGTTGTCTCCAGAACGACAATATTAACAGCTGATTTTTAATAATGACAATGGACTTTGCTTCTAGCCAACAGCAAAAATACACAGAACAATAAAAATTACATAGTTAAAGAATCAACAAGGTAACAACTGATGTAAAAGAACGGATATGCACACTTAAGTCAATTTTAAAGTATGTTAGCTCATAACATCATGACACATCTCCTATATTTATATAGGAATGCATATTTTGTCATTAATTATAAGCTGATTTGGATAGCCTGGGTCAAGATAATCAATGAATTGAACATTGTTCAAAGAAGTGAAATCCAACTTTGTTGAAGGCTTTGTG
>JAULBM010000023.1:2754072-2769460 GCA_032357055.1 Geukensia granosissima | reverse complement strand
CTGAAAATTCATAGATATATGACCATTTCTAAAAGCGAGTGAATGTTTTCAAATTTGGCGGGAAAATAATTTCCCTATACCCCCAGAAGATATACAATAAGGGCTTTCCGTTGGAAGGAAAGCCCTTAAATATGGCACCATTGCAAAATGAAATAGATCTGACTTTCGTTTCATAGAAAAAGACAGTTGAGGAAATCCTCAACTTTTTCCTAAACACCGAAACTTACCAATCAGGCGACAGAATTTGAGGAGAAAACCCAGGGCTTTGAGGAAAATCTTTATTTTAGATGTTGATAAATTAAAGACAAGAGCTGCAAATGTTCTGTTGACTTGTCCTTGTCTGGCAGACCACTGTTCCATCCTTCTTATGATCTCCTCTATGGTAAAAGGAATTCGAAGATACCAAATCGTTAAGTCGGAAATAGACAAGACCATGGGCAACAAAATAAAAAGAAAGACAAACAAAGAACATACAAAACTGCACTGAAAACTGAAGCTTGAAAAACATGAACCCTCCAAAATCGAGAGTGGGTTCCGGTGTTTCGGAAGGGTAAGCAACTCCTGTTGTAAGTTATGTCCCTGATTCAATTGTACTAGGAGCGTGCTATTTTGGATTTAATATGAGGGTTTTTTATCCAAGGATATCACTATTTTAAAAGAAAATGCACAAACAAGCCAAGAAATTATCTAAAAATTAGATATATAATTTATAGATTAATGACCAAACAAGAATACTGACTAACAATTCAACACAAAACATAAGGTTAAGTAAGCAGTAATCTTTGATTTACATAGGAAAGACTATTCTTGCTAAAGTCGCTCTCATGAGCTTCTCTAAAAATATAAGTAATATAAGTATAGAAAGGTAAAAGAGAACATGAAAATTCAGCTTTGAATTGTTGGCAGCAGATGTTCCAGATTGTAATTCTTACTTCTTAGTAAACAATTAGACAATTTTATTTAAGTTGATTTGCGCATGATAGAGGTCCATTAAACTGAGAAAAAATAATAATACCTGATAAAATTTGCTGCATTTCTCGTCTAGACATAAATAAGGCAATATCGATACACAGAAAATTAATAAATTTATCTAATTTTTACACATGAGTGATCACATCTGTATGGAGCTGTCAACAACAATATAAATGATCTGTTTTAATGACATGTTATATTTTGTGAACAGTGACAAAAAATTCAAAGTCTCGACCTTAGGAACGATTTTAACTTTTAATGTCTTCTAGTCATCAAATGTAACATACAGATATCTTTGTTAATTATATTTCACTGTTGAAAGACTATGAAGAAACAAGTGTTTCAATGAGGAGATATTGTAATTCAAATATTTATAACTCAATCCAATGACCCATAAAATGTGGTATTATTTATTGTGCATCCAGAAATGGAACGATGGCTCGCATTTGTACCTTTAATGTGTTACAGCACAACAATATTAAAAAAAATTATTTAAAAAGTATAAGAATTTGAAGATACCAAAGGCGCAGACAGGGAAACTAACAAAACTATTGCCGAAAGACAAACACAGCACAAACACTACACTGAAAACTAAAGCTAGAGTCACGCGAACCCACACAAAGACTGGGGATGAGGACAGGTGCATCGAATGGGTAAACAACTCGTGCACCAATAGTCTAACATGTCGTATTAGTCAGTAGACAAAGCTGGTGTTTAATCACAACCGGTATAGGAATGGATTTTGTAGTCAACACAGTGGAAGATATCCATTTTTTGATTTTGTGAATGCATATTTCGTACCGGTCAAGCAAATTGTAAAAACGTTTTGGAGTGATGATGAATTTAACCTATCAAAGACTAATTCGTGATTAAGAAGCTTTCTTGTCAGCAACAGCTCTCTATCAATAAAATCCTGATAGGGAGCACAAGCCCTGGAGTAACGTCCCAACTGCGAAAAATACATTACGTATGCAGGTGCGACAGGAATGTTGCTCAACATAAACGGAAAGTTTACAATTTGAAAATCAAAATTATGTCTCTAGTCGTAAAAGTTTGTTTTTTACCCGCCTTTACTGTAAAATTCTGTGGAAGTACATTGACGATCTTAAGTATAACAATTTCATGTTTGTTGCAGTTTATTTATCTAGGAATGCACTATGAAAGGAGAGATACATTTCTAAATACAAATCGGAGACTAATATAATGAGGTTAAACCTTCATCAAGTATACTGAATACAAACATTGCCATATATATCGAAACACTTATAGAATATAAAATAATAATAATAATCCACAACAGAAAAATTTAGACTATGCCAATTTCGGACATTAAAATCCACTACCTTCATAAAGTTTGAATTATCTTCCTATTTTTTGTCCCTGGAGTGTCTGGTGAAGGTAAATCCAGACGAGCGCTCTGCATTCAGTTGAATTATGCTTTTGAATATTTATTATAAACTTTATTATAAATATATATTCTTTCTGGCATATATTCCATATTCTTTTGTTTAAATGAATGTATTTTTTTCTTGTGGTTGGAGTGCAACACTTTAAGTAAGTCTACCCCATATCTTTCTATTGTCATATACACTATACTTAAACAACAGATTGGTGTTTCCTGAACGACTAACTATGGTTAATCCAGATAAATCAACATCAGCCACTGCTAAATAGAAAGTGTCGAATCCATGTTTTTGCGTGGTGGTACAGCCTCCTCTCCAGCTTGTTGGTGGCTTCGGCAGGGTTCACAACCAACACAGGTGTTATGGACATTTTATCTTATTTCTATTTCAGTTTGATGATACCCTTTTCATATGGGATGTTGGTAAAAACTTTAAGAAACGAGATGTATTATGTTCCTGTTTTGTTTCGCACGAGTATTTTGAACTGTATTATTGTTTTTCATATTATATGTTCTAAAAGTTCAAGTGACAATATAAACAAGTGTTGGTCTGTCCTCTTTTCTGAGGCAAGGAAATTTGTATTTAGTCAGTAGTGGTCAATAGGGCCTAAATAAAATATTGTCTGTTTGCTCTTCGCCTTCCGCCCATCTAAAAGTTGGGTTTTTGTTCAATCACAAACTGTTCTCATCTACAACTAACAATTTTATCAATGCACATCTAAATCTGTGAAAAATGAAATGCATTGATATTATTTAGTTTTGATAATTTTCATTATTAAGTATTCGAAAGATCATAGTTTTTAGCTCAAAGCTTTTCTGTCTAGGGATCAGCTACTGCCGCTTATACTTATCAAACCAGGGTATGTTTGCTTTTTTATTCAAGCAATTGTTGAATTTCAATGAAATGAAAATGGCTTTTTTTGCTTTTCGAAGATGTGGATACCAATTAAACTGAACTATTTTTTAAGAATTGCAGCCTTTTGCTCATGACCTGTCATTTAATTACGGGTCTCCTATAGTTGTCGCTGGGTTTCGTTCGATAAAAAATCACAGACTTTAAAGATGCGGATGCCAAATCGCCTTACTAATTTAACATTTTTAGGTTGAGCTTTTGGGTTTTCAAAATTCTCCTGATCTGTAACTAACTTATTTCATCGGAACCTCTTAAAATGTGCGTTGGCTTTAGACTTGACTTTTACAGGCTCTTTGGTTAAATTTGCATGATTATATATACAGGAATAGCTGTATTTAATATAATTTTTCAAGTTTCTGTTCATGTCGATTTGTCACACTACCGATCTAGGTAAGAGGGAAGTTTGGTCGCTTACATACAGGTTAAAACTATGCTTTATGCGTCTTGTTCATGCATGTTTACGTTAAAAATTTGCTTTATGTGCCTTTCCCAAGCTTGGGAACCAGTAGTCCAATTGAAACTGATGTTTGCATTTAGTACTGTT
Organism: Geukensia granosissima; assembly: GCA_032357055.1. Lineage (NCBI taxonomy): Eukaryota > Metazoa > Mollusca > Bivalvia > Mytilida > Mytilidae > Geukensia > Geukensia granosissima. Next base: position 2,765,629 of record JAULBM010000023.1, on the reverse strand, counting down.
TCTCCATTTAAGAAGTATACTTAAATGGCCGATTTTTTAACATTTGAATATCATCACGTATTTACAACTACCTTTCAGCGTGGATATTTGTTTATTAGAGGCATTGAAGCTACCTGTAGTTGTTTGTAATTAATACGTTTTTGGATGGCTTTCTAATAGTCAATCATACCCCAACTCCATATCTATAGCAACTCAAAGAATTAAATTGAATGGTATAACCTGACATTCATATTTCCCGTCATGTAATTTTCTATTTACAGAATAAAACATGCGCTTTTATTGTTTTAAGAGTAATTGATTTAAACAAATTTCACTTTGAATAAAACATGCGCTTTTATTGTTTTAAGAGTAATTGATTAAAAAATTTTCACTTTGACATGATCGTAATGTAACGAGTTATATATTGTTTTTTTTTCAAAAACCTGTGCTTTGCAAAAAGCCACTGGATCATTATTTTTTGATACATTTCAGAATTATTTGGTATTGTTTTCTTAAATATGTTTGCCAACTTCGTTTGTTAAATACAAAATTACCAATGCTAAATAAATACGGAAAATTTAGGTATGCAAAACTACCACAAAAACATTAAAAGACTGTTTCAATAATTCGCATATTCAAAGGGGAAGCTTTCAGGAACTTGCAAAGATTAAAATGCCAAATTATTCAGGAACATTTGTTATCTTCCCACAATTTTGAGGCAAAATGAAAACAAAAAATTGAAAGGAAGCCAAGGAAATCAAATTTAAGGGTCAAACAAAAGGTGACATGTCAAAGACACAGCAATCACTTGAACATGAACAAGACGGAACATGGGACAATTTGAATATATAAAACTAGAAACAAACATGCAATTATGACCACTGCGAACCTCAACAAACAAAGTTGGTCCAGAAAGGTAGTTGCTGTCTTTTCAATGATACCCGCCGGATATCGATTTTCCAATCCGGTTTTAATCTAAGGAGAAGGTTCCACTGAATTGCAACATGAACCTGGATGAAAAAGTGTACAGCCTGCTTTTGGTTTACAACGCAACTTCACAGGAAAAGATTAATCTTCATCTATGAAACGAGTATTCAGTATTGGACGACGACATTGTGATGACGACCGTAAAATTCCTGCAGTAATGACTTTAACCGAAAAGCAACATATTCCTGCCTGGGCAGTTTCTGTATCCACAACCCATCTCTGTCTAGAAAATCGCCTGTATTGGACACTCTCTTGAAAAATGTATGAGCTTGGATATGTGTACGCCATACATTGGTGCCGCTGGTATGATATTGCCAATGAACGGGAAAGTGACTATTGGAAATTTGACACATATTATTGTGTGAAGTCTTTCTCTATTGTCTATATCAAGTATGAGGCAGACTTTAGAGTGCTATGACTGCTAAGCGACGAATTAACGCTTTTAGTGTTTAGTCTGGTTTGTAATATAATAACAAACACTTACTACAAAAAATGACAAAACCAATGCTTCCGACTGGCAATAAATTTCGCATTTTTATCTTTGCAAACAAAATTACGACACCAGAAACCAAGCAAATTGAATATTCTAATTTGTATTAAAGTTAATAAAAAAGTCATGATACGAGTTATGCAAAGGAGAAAAGTCGCTTGATCGAAGGGGAATTGCAATAAAATAATGAAAAACAGACTAGGGTTCATGAAACTTAGTTCATAAATCATAAATTATACTGAATGCAAAATTAAATTCTTAAAACTCACTATATTAGCAAATTTAAACTAAATAAATATATATATAAACAAATTAATCAATAATTCTATTTATGAAACGTGTTAGTTCGGTTATAGTTTCAAAATGTAAACAAATAATTAAATCATGTTATCATTTGAGAAATAACCTTATTTATTAGTGACAATCTTGATCAATCGTGTTTTGTTTCATTTTATAGATAAAAACAGAAAAGAACTACACAGTGTAAATAAATGGATGAGCAATTCTCACAGGGTATAAAGTATCATTTATTACAGCGTGACATCTCTGTTATGTTTTAATACATTCTGTCAAGAAAAGGCCGTAAGAGAGCGTACAGGTGCTCGGAATTGTTGCGTGTACGATTGCGTTAACAGATAACTTCCGTTGCTCCCGCGACCGGGTCGTCCCGTCCATCACATTGTCTTTTCGTGGATCATCTTTACAATTTTAGCCTTAGTTTCGTATGATGGACTTGTGTCATTTTTAAATAGTAAACGAGCATGAAGATTCATGCTGTATGACACACACGATAGAAATCTTCTCAATTGCTGACTTTGTTTTGTTCAGGTGACCATGTCATTGTGTAGATCAAATTCTCCTGAAATTAATCAATTTCTATGACTTGTCAGCATTTCTTTAATTAAGACACTTTAAATTAGGTAACAATTTCGAACGTGGTTTCATACTTTTTGGTCAAGGGATATTTTATTACGTTGAAAATAGGATCAATTGTCTAAAATTACCGAAGATTACTTTTAACTGAATATGTCAAAATGATATTTGTTGTAGCACCTTTAAATACTCGTAATTACTATATTGATGATTTGATAAATGGAAATATTTGGCCAATTTTTATTTAAAAAAAAATACATTTATAATATTTAAAACAACCTGCTAAGATAAAATCTTGCATAAATTATTTTTAAATACATTTTTAAACCTTTGAAATGTCACATTTATTTCAAATTAATTATACAAAAACCAACTCTTTAGGAGAATATAATTTAACGAAATATAAAAGTATTTAAACGAAATTGATAATTCGTTGCTTATTGTGCAATATGTATGTGAAGTTTTTTTTCTGTCTCCCATTATTGGTGTATCAGATTATCATAACAATGATACGTTAATCCATTTTGTCTTTTTCATATTATCTTTTCCCTCTCATTTTATACCTAACAATACCCACTTCACGAAATCATACCCTCTAAATAAATATTATTTTTGATAGTTATAAAATTCATTAGATCTTCGTGTAAATGAATATACAAAACACGAATAAACTATATTATATATAATAACTATAAAAATATTAAAATATAAATATATTGAAAAAAATTCAATTAGAAATTCTGTGTACCAAACTTACACGAAGAAGTGGTATTTAAGTGAAGAATACCACACTGACAAATGTCTCTAATGTGAATAAAAGTAAAAATTAGCATGCTTGCAGATCAATCCCTGTTTTGTTTCCAAAAATTTGCATATAATAATATTATTTTTCATGAAAATGTAGAAATTTGCTCAACCATTGGTTTATTTTTGAAATACATTGAAAAAGATCTTATAATTTTACAATTATTTTTCACATATTATTATGAACAAGGTTTGCTTTAAATGTTTATAAAATATTAGTTATACCTTGTCCACTGATGTGTTCGACTAACTGATCCAGTCTTGAATAACGAATGTCGCAAAACAGTTTTTAAACTGTATATGAAAATGTATACTTAGGAGATCGGACATCTCGTCATTATTATGTGAAGTATTATTATCTGTATTTTAAAACTAATTTACTTTTAAAAATTTTAATATACAGATCTATTTTTGAAACTTTTTTATTCCGAAGTTCTGTGGACATAATATACATTTAAACCACTCTTCATCTCATTTCATGTTAGTCATGAGCCTTTCTGGTTGTGGGATCGGAGGATTTATATGATAAAATTTCTTGATTTTCGTTGGAGAAAATAATCTGGCTTGGTTGGATCTCGAAAAATGACTTAACATTTAGCTTCTTAAAGATAGTTATCGAACTGGCAAAATATTCTTTTAAAACACTGCATTCGAAATAAAATAACTTGCTACCCAAGCGTCCGAAAAAAAAATCTTGACCCGACACAACTTCAAGCTTCCTAAAAAATGTTGCTGCCTGAGAGGACATACCTTGAGGTGTGCTAGAAGTCAAAGATAAAATCAAAAATCATATGGAACCATGTATAGTTCGAAGATGAAGAGGTACAAAAGCTTATAAGAGCAATAAACGCCAATTACCATTAAACCAGTCTTCAAAAATAAAACAAAATTACATGCCTTGAAAGCAAGGTAAATAATCAAAATGGTCGTACAATGTACAGAAAATTGAAGTATAATAAACAGTTGAAAGATTGGGAAAAATTTCGATATCTTATAAACTTTCTTGACTATGTTTTTGATGCACGAATTTCATATTAAACAGTCAGCATTACTGTCATATATGGAAACAGGTCATGAAAGGTCGGATAGCTCTATAAAACTGGGTGGTATTGGTCTTTGAAAAACCTGTGATTAAAATACATTAAGATTTAACACTGGCAAACCTTAAGTAACATCAATTTAATCTGCTTCGTTTCTTTTACCGGCAGTTAATTGAAAATTTCTACTTAAGACGACTGGAACAGCTTGATAGTAATTCAGTATGTTTCTGTGTTAAACTTACATTTTTTTAAATTTAGATTTTTGAAAGTTGTATGCAAATTTGGGAGTCGTGTCAGCTTTTGGTATCGTAGTCGACTATTTATTACTTAACTTGTTCATCAACATCTTTATTTTCTTTCTTATTTCATTTAGAATTTAGATTCGGGGACAAGTACTATGCTTTATTTGGACATGATTTATTCAGTTGAAGAAAGCTAATTAACAATAGGGCGCACATCATTTATTTCGGTTGTTCGAACTGTGATTCTTTTAACCAAATTACTTCCACTATCTAGCAAATCTGAATCCTACACATGCCTAAACAGCAAAATAATGATGAAATATTTCCCGCGTATTATCTGCGGAACTGTCATTTTTGGCAGAAGATCACTCTAATTGGAGCGAAAGCCTGGCGCATGTCCAATAGAGCGGAATAATAAATCCGTTTAATTCTAGGTATGACTAAATTAGAGCAAAATTGACGACAATTTTTGTGAAATATTATGTTGTTTTCTGCTTGGTGTTCTATGTAATTATAAAGCGATATTATTTATGTATAAATCAGCAATCTCAATGCAGATAAATTTGATTTATTTCACATTTTATCCCAAAATTTTTTGTCGCGTTTGGTTTAATTATAATACTTCATACACCTAATATTATCCTGCAGTTTTTAGATCCACAATTTAAACTACTAATGCTACTAATTTTCGATAAAAAATGATTTAAAATCAAAATGATTAAAATGAAGTAGATATAAGTTTTATTTTTTTTGTAAAATGATCCAAACACAGTAGTCTTTTCTCTATCGTTATTAAGGCCTTTATAGGAGTTATATTTTACTCTATATCTTATGGTGCATTTATATAAGTTTTTGTTTTCATTAAGAACAATGATTTTGGCAAATTAAAATCAACAAAGTAAAACGTAATTTGAAAATAATCATTTTGGTCCAGATTAAGTTATTTATAGAAAAAAAAAGAGTAAATGTTGCGTGATGGCTTTAAAACAAAAATACAAGACTAAATGATTAAGGTTAAAAGGTAGCCACATTTAAAAGGTAAAAACAAACCAAACGTAAACAATACAAATGTACAACATAAAGAGAATAAAAATTTGTCTCCCAAATTTTCGACCCAAAGGGTCTTCGTCAGGGGATGATGAAAGATAAAATGATAATAAAAACATGGCTTCACACATGACAGGACCTGACCACTGTTAACCAACGAGGCATGGACTACAAGTAAACAGGAATAAAGCAAGGTAAAAAATTATGCCTCTCGTGGCACCTGTTTCGGAATCCTCTATCTTAATTGTTGTCAGTCTATATATGGAGATGCAAACGTCAAAATTAAAAGTAACAGATTTTCAATTAAATGAAGTATAGCGATCAACCATTTCAAGGAACATAAATCTATGGTGAGATAATTTTAATCCTGGTTAGTTGGCTGTAGCGTTGATTACATGAACAACATTTTTTTATTCTTGGTACTGGATGCAGATCGTCAAAAGCTTTCCGTGCTTAAGTTGTATGCTCTTGTTTATTTTCGGGTACTGGAATGTATGTTGGAAAGATACAGTTAAGTTGTCCTGAAAATGATTGAAATATTGTTCACTAGACTTAAAAAACAATCAATAAATCAATTTAAATCTAATTGTTGATTTTAAAATTTGAGAATGTAATGATAAATCCGGATTTTTTGTTTCGTATGAAAATATCTTTGCTGAGTCCTATCGTCCTGTTCAAAGCATTACATACGATACACTGGTATTTATTGTAAGATAAATACTTGTTGTTTAATAACCATTGCTCTATCGCATTTGTTATACTTGTTTTCTTTTTATGGTTGGGATCCCATGAAACCTTCCCTTGTACCCTGAAATGACTAATACCGGATTGGAAAATGGACAATATGGTGTATTTAATAATACAGGAACTGCTTACCATTCCGGACGACCTGAGTTCCCTCTCGGTTTTTTGGTGGGACTGCATTGTTCATAGTTGTTGTTTTTAGTTGTACACTTTGCGTCATGTCATGTTTCATCTTGTTCGTATTCACGAGACTGCAGTGTATGTCGACTTTCCCCTTTTTGTCGGACATATCGGTTTTCTTTCGTTTCCTCTTATTCATGATAATCGAAATTTGCGGTTGAGAAACGTATACAAATTTTTATTGTCAGCATAATGTTTTGGCCTTAAACTGGTTATTGTTTTCTGATATCAATTTTGTCAGTATTTTTTTCAATTGCAAACCTTAGCCCTTTGTATTCACATAATTGGTTGCATTAACGTTAGAGAAAGCGCATTGAGAGACTCCAGAGTGCAATCCTACATGCGACCTTAAAGGGAATGGGAGGAGACCTTGCGACTTACCCTATGATTTTAAGTGACGAATTTCAACCTTGGTGATATGTCTTATTTGTCCAAAATTGACCTGAGGTTTTTCTTAAAAGCGATCTTGTGACATGTAGGGGGTACCTTCCTGAGCTAAATATAAGACCACTTCCCATACCTTGTCTACCATGACTGAATCAAACAATCATCTGACTTGGATGACACATAACGCAGTTAGTACCATATGTGTCCAGTTTATTATATATAGTTTTTTATTCATAGTGAGGTCTATAGATAGGACGGACGGAAATCGACAAGGAAAAAGCAACAGACCATAGTCAACAAAAGAACGAAAAGAAAGACAAACATCTGTATACAGAAAACTACAGCTAAGACAAAACGAACCCTATGAAAACGAAAGCATGAAATTTTTCCCTTGATATCTGCTGACACGTACTTTTCTATTCCAATTTTTCATATATTATCCAGTACCCCTGAGGGTGGCAGAGGTATAGAAATAGGGTGTTCGGTTTCTCCAACTGCAGATAGAACCTCTGCTAAAGGGGCGCACGTTGGTTGAGCGGGGTGTATAAATGTTCAATCACCCCGAATGTAGCCGTGGGCTAATAAATTGGTTGCTCGGTTTCTCCACCAGTAGATAGAACCTCTTCGAAAGGGCGTTTGTTGGTTGGGCGGAATGTACAAATTTTCAGCTCGTTTTGGATTGGAAAGATACCGCCTTATTCCGTGTTGGGAAAATTCCACGCCCTCAGTACGTGAAATATCCCTTTGCAACAGCTCGAAATGAGTGGTGCCTATACAAATTTCACACCCCTTACCAAACAGCCCAAATTTGGCATCCTGTGACTATAAAGTTCTCCAACTTAACCCCCAGATAGCCCCTTTTACGATTTATTGTTTGATAAATTGTTCCCGTCCTTAAAATGCATGAAAAAATTGCCGTTGGACGTTGAACAACAATCAGTCAATAAGTCAGTCAGTATATTTTCGAGTTTATGCATTCAAAATAAGAATATAGGTCCCACAATCTTGCGTAGCGGATTCACTAATGTAATGAATTCCATTTTCCCCTAGTTCCGCTCACTCCAGTTAGGAACAGACAGAATTTTCTCCCATTTGTGATAGACATCATGGGTCACATTAACATAAATGTAAACAAAAAAACGTTGTTAGTAAAGATATGATGGATGCTATTTGAAAGAGCATTAATGTTTTGCTAAGATGCTTTCAATATCACTATATATCACTAACCAAATCAAGTTGTAAGAATACACTGAGTGCATGGTTTTTTGTTCACACATTTCATTAAAAGCTAATACGAAAATTTATCTGATAAAAAACTTTAAAGGTATTTTTGACGAACTGTTTAACCACATGCATGTCAAATTCATCATTTGCGCAGTTTCTTGCGTAAGTTTGGCAGGTTTTGTGAGTCCTGAGCAAAAGAACATGGACAGTGATACAGTTTATGTTAGACGAAAGGTTGCAGGCTTAAAGGGAGGGTTAACCAGGATATTCTTTATTTGTAAACAATAATTTCTTAATGTTTAATGTCCTTTATTAATCGTCTGTCATAGTTTTTTGTTCATTTCAACCTGACGGCTTTTTGATTGGATGTACTATCAGATTTTTAAGCGATATATAATCTGGCCAACGCGACTTCCCTCAATTAGATAAAAAATACACGAACTTTGATTTAAAAAGAGGTGAAAAACTGGGTCTTTTACTAGAAAAATGAGATGCGGTATGATTGAATATGAGAGAGTCACACAAAATGTAAAAATTACAAAGTCTACTGGTTACTTTAAGGTATATATATTGCTCAAATATCCACACCATAAGATAAGCTGTTAAAGGCTCCCAAAATTAAATTGTGATGATCTTCAAAGTCCAGTGTTGAATATCGATGCGAAATACCAGAAGTGCATAGCCCTAAGAGGTAAGACAAACTTGAAACAAAACCAAAAAGATAAAACGAAAACAAAAGGAAAAAATGCTTAGAATCCACGAACGACTTAACAAAACAGAGTGGGCTCAGGTGTTCATGAAGTAAGTGTCTACTGTCTTGGACACAGCATCCGTCGTGGAGTCCTTCATTTCATAATCAGTGTCAAATCAGGGTGTCAAAATCGGGAGTGTCAATTTGTGTTAAATCCGGAAGGAATCGCACGAACTCTTTTTGTTTACCTGTAACAGGCCCATTACATGTTGAGATATACTGATACCAAATGGATCAACCAATTCGTGATGGTGACCAAAAAGATACTTGGAACAGGCACGAGAGTACCAAATCAACTGCGAAACATAAACCGCATAGGCAGGGTTAGCAGGAATATTGCCACATAAATACGGGATGTTTACAACAATAAAGATGAAGTCATCCCGTTTTTCGTAAATCTTAGAAAAAAGTTTTCCCTAATGGTCAATTTCGAGGAATAAATCAAGGTATGAAGCAGAATTTATTGAGTCTGTGGTCTCGTTTATTTTTTGGATATTCTTTGTCGAGATGTTCACTGAATATAGGATTATTTAATGGCAAAACATCATCGATATAGCGAAAAGTAAAATAAAACGATCTGGCCAGTTTATTTTTGTTATTTAGCAGTAGTCCCTGAATGAATTTCGCTTCATAAGAGTACAAAAACAAGTCGGCTTGTAGGGAAAAACAATTTGTGTCCATTGGAATGCCAACGGTCTGTTGAAAAACTCGCCCACCAAATTCTACCAAAATGTTGTCAATCAGAAAGTTCAGCATTTTGAGAATATCACCTTCACCCTTTTTATTATCAAAAGCAGTGTGTTTTCTAACAAAGTAAGACATATTTTTACCTAAAACCAAATATTTATATCTTCAATTTCCATTTTGTTTAAAAAATGTAACAATAATCACCCAAACATGTTAACCTTGTATAACAAGTAAAATCTAAGTACAAAAACAACGACTTCAACTTGATTACATGCAGGTTCCTGGAATTAAATAAACATATAACATTTGTGACATTTCAAAAATGTTTGTGAACGCTAACCTTTTCCCTAACCAGGGGCAGCTGTGTTTCAAAACGAAATATAAACAAACTTTAAAACCAACTACATCAAATTTAACTCTTGAAGTCAATTCATAGTATTCAGATAGGTATAAATAAAACAAGAAATAACATGACATACCGACCTCAAAGAAGTACTCTTGTTTCTGACAGCTCGTCAAAATCCAAACACAATTGATAACACATCTGGTTTTACCAAGCAAAGGCTTTAATCAAAACACCTCAGCTGGATGTGATGTAAACTGATGATAAAAAGCCAAAGACAACTGTTAATTTTGCAAATACCAAAAATAAGAAATAAAATCGACAGCATGTTGGACAAAAATCTAACAAAAAATTGAATAAAGCAAGTTTTGATGTTTTGACTCAGCCACACTCAGAAGGTACTCGTGATATTGTCTACAGTTTATTGCCATCAAACGTATCATATATGTTGTTAATTTACAAAGTTACAAAATTGTATGTATTTTTTAGTTATAGACTGTGCGTCATGTCAGGTTTCATCTTGTTCGTATTCACAAGACTGTTGTGCATGTCGACTTTCCCCTTTTGTCTGGCTTGTCGGTTTTCTTTCGCTTCCTCTAATTTATAATTTTCGGAAATTGGCGATTGAGAAAAGCCTACACATTATGTTTTGGCCACAGAATGGTTATTTTTTTCTGGTCTATTTTGTCTGTATCTTTTTCTATTGCAAACCTTTAGCACATTGTATCCAAACAATTGCTTGTATTTACGTTGGAGAAAGCACATTAAGAGACTCAAGGAGGGTGAAATCCGACCTGCGACCTTAAAGAGAATGGTAGGAGACCTTGCGAACTACTCTGTGCTTTTAAGTGATAAATTCCAAAATTTGGTGACCGGTCTTTTTTCTCTGAAAGTGACCTGAGGTTATTCTTAAAACCGATCTTGTGACATGTAGGGGTACCTGCCTGAGCCAAATATAAGACCACTTCCTATACCTTGTCTCCCATGCCTGAATCAAACAATCATCTGACTTGGTCAATACTCTTTGATGACATATTGCGCAGTAAGTACTACACGTGTCCAGCTTAATATATATTTTACATTTATAGTGAGGTCAAGAGAAAGAAATCAAAGATATAAAAGGACGGACGGAAATCTACTAGTAAATACAAAGAGACCGTAGTGAACAAAAGAACGAAAGGAGATACAAAAATCGGTACAGAAAACTTAAGCTGAGATAAAAGAAACCACATGAAAACGAAGGCATAAAATTTTACCCCCGACGTTTGCTCACTATTTCAATTTTATTATATATTGTCCAGTACCCCTGAGGGCGGCAGAGGCATAGAAATGGGCTGTTCGATTTCTTCACCTACAGATAAAACCCATGCAAAATGGGCTTGCATTGTTTGAGCGGGATGTGTAAATACTCAAACACCCCGAGAGTAGCCTTGGGTTAATAAATTGGTTGTTCGGTTTCTCGACCAAAAGGTCGAACCCATTCTAAAGGCGTTTTTGGTCGTCGGAATGTATGAATTCTCACCCGTTTTGGATTGAAAAGTTATCACCTAACTCAGTGTTGAAAAATGTCACGCTCTCAGCACGTTCAAGATACCTTTGCAACAGCTCAAAATGAGTGGGCTGTATAGAACGTTAAAGATACCTTTGCAACAGATCGAAATGAGTGGTCTGTATAGAACGTTAAAGATACCTTTGCAACAGCTCGAAATGAGTGGTCTGTATAGAACGTTAAAGATACCTTTGCAACAGCTCGAAATGAGTGGTCTGTATAGAACGTTA